>PVKA01001652.1:83944-141079 GCA_004027165.1 Ctenomys sociabilis | reverse complement strand
AATACATCATTTGCATACTTTTAATATAAAATTATATTCTATAGTAATATATAATATATTTATACATTAAAGGTTATGAAAATTTATATATATATATTTAAAAGTTTATATTTAAACTATATATATATATATACATAGATATATAGAGAGAGATATATTAGCAGACTATAAACATAGATAAAAACAGATAAGGCATGCGTCAGTATAGGACAATTATCACTTGTTATATGAATAACATTTGTGGTTATCTAAATGTACATTAACACTCTGAGATAAAGTCCATTTAAACATTTCTGAAAATATTCAAAATCTTTATTAAATAGTCCTGCTGTGGAATCCAAATGATATTTTAATCGGCTAAACTACAGTTGCAGATATATTTTAATGCAGTTTAAATTCTGCATAAATTTGTGTGCATGGCATGGTGTTTTATTTTTCAGTGCTCTGGACTAATGTATCTTTATGGAAAATGGTCATGTCAGAGCATTTTAAAGTAGATAACATGTCTGAAAATAGTCAAAATATATGTAAATCAATATATCAAGTAGGACCTAATGGAACCATTTAAACAGGCTTGTTGAAATTTGACCCATAATTGTGATTATACCAGTGTGTTGTCAGTTTTACTTCCCACTGCTTGTTGATCACCAGAGGACATAAATGGCCATGGAGTGTATAATTGGTGTTGTTTTGCCACAAGTAGTTATTTAAATTCAGCTTCTTTGTACTCCCTTGAAATCATGTGCATTAGTAATAGTAAAGCTGTGGAATAAGTAGATACTTTGTAAGTATAATCAAATCTTTGGAAAAAAATGTTATTGTTTTTTATTTCTTCTGCTGAGCCATGCTAACCTATATACACTTTGTGTTTACATTTTACACATCGTAATATTTTAAGCTATTCACAAATGGTAAATAATTTGGGCTTGTTTTTAAGGACAGCATTGTTTTAAAAATTAATGAGATCAAAGATAGCATTTTTTAAAAATGAAAGATATTAGCAATCCACTTGGTATTTTAAAGGACAGAATAACAGTTGTTTTAATTCCAGTCCAGTATGACCAAGTTCTCCAGCAAGACCTCCATTATCATTGTGAGATAAGAAACAAGCCTGTCAAACTAATTTGCCCAGGTCACTGTGCACTTCTCAATCAAAAGTTGGGTCTATAATGTTATTGACCCAGAGCTATGCAGGCTGTGCATTAGCATAATGGCTGATCAACCTAATGCATTTTAATACCATTAACTTTTACACACCCCTAGAAAGGAGTAGAAAATTACAATTTTATCTTTTTCATGGGTAAATTTTCAGATGAAATTCTGTTTTTCCTGAATTTCATAGACTAAAGGTCACTGAAAGAAAGTACATTCACTTATTCTGGCTGAGACCCAAGGTCAAAAGATGAATTATTGGGAAAAAAATGAAGACAACAGTACAGACCATTCTATCCCTGTCCTGTTCCACCCATTTTAAAGTTGGTGTCAACCTGAGGAAAAGTAAGTTCTCTAAAAATCATAATCCTATCTTTAAGGCAGCAGGAAGTTTCTATTTTTCTTAAGCTTTAAAATGTAAGATATTTACTGTATGACTTTTAAGAGGCTGCATACAAGGTACAGGCTGCAACCCTGTGACCTAGCCAAACAATTTCAAAAAAAAGGTTGAACTCTCAAAAGAAATGGGCAAACTGAGATATAAAACAGGTCACTATAAACAGGTGGATTCAGAATTCATATAACTAAGATGAGTTTTTATCAAAGGTTGTTGAAATGAAGAAAGCAAGAAAAATGACTGTTTGAAGCATTATTAAATTTAATAAGAGAAGATGAAGGATCTTCTCTTATTATTAATCTGAAACTATCTTCCTGAAGAAATTGCCTCTATGAGTGCTCCTGTTGGAGGGTGTCACTCTAAATCTGCTTACTTTGTAGATTTTGTCTTGTACCAGTGACCAAACTAAGGACTTAAGCTTGCCAGGCAGGCGCTTATGCCACTGAGCTATATCCCTGGCACTTTTTCTGCAGATTCTAACCTTTCCTTTCTGTTTCTGTTTTCTTTGGTTGGAGTAAGGCCACCATGTGAGATGATGTTCTAAATTAATATGCTGCTATCATCCACTTCCGGAAGCTTTACCTAATCTCTGCTTGCTAGCTATATACTTTCTCCTCCCCAGATCTCTGTTGTATTCTCTAGTGACTATCATCTACTCTGGTTTCTGTTATAATTATTTTTTCTTACTTATAAGATGCTGACCTTACCTGGATTTGGAATTACAAGCACTACTTAGTATAACTGAGTGTGATGACTTTTTTTTTTTTTTTTTTTTTTTTTTTTGCGGAACAGGGGATTGAACTCAGGCCCTTGTGCTTGCCAGGAAAGCACTTATTCCACTGAGCCATCTCCCCAGCCCCGAGTGTGATGACTTTTGAGCTTAATAAAATTCATTGTTTTAAAGATGATGATGATGATAATGATGACGATATTGATGATGATGATGATGGCATCTAAGTTGCTGTGATTTTTTTAAGGTAAATCTAATTTATAGGACTGCCATATCTAAGCCTATAATACCATCTTTTCTCTTCTAAATGTAATGTTTAGCTTGTGAAAATACTGATTAGCCAGCTGCTTTGTTAACTAAACAGAAATGAAGGTTAAAATCAAGTATAGTGCTAACATTTAGAAGTAAAATAACACTTAACATCAATTCTATCTTGATCTCTTTAATTGAATTATTACTCACCTCCTAATTCCCAATAGTCCTTTCCTGTGACCTACATGCCATCTTGTTTTTAAAAATCTTTGGCTGAGTCTGACAACATGTGGAAAAAATGTATTTCTAGGAATATACATGTTACTGCTTATTCCTAGAGGACTTTATGAAAGAGTTAAGTTCTTAAAACATTTAAGGACCTAACAAGTTGTACTTCATAAGATTATACATATATGCTCAGATAAAACTCAGGTGTTTACTTCATGGAGGAAGAAGAGGTAGCCTTTGATGGAGAAGGAGGGATGGAAGTTAAGAATGAGGAGGTAAAGGAATTGGAAATGATTACGGCATAATATGTGAGGTAACATTGTCTGAAAACATTCACCAATAAAAGTTTTTTAAAAAGTATGTAAAGGAAAGAAATGCATGAAATAATATAAAAAGCAACATGACCTAATTTTTAAAATTTGTCTTCTTGGACTTTATTTAATAGTGCTTCCAAGAGATATCCATTTATCAACTTCTTTAGTATTAGGTAACATTTAATAATATGACATAGTCATATTATAAGCCACAATTGCTCTTAGGGTCTATTGAAAGAGGACTTCATAAAGCAAATGTTGGCAAAACATGGAGAAACCCAGTGGAAACCCATCCGTGTTATTTATCATTTTCCCAAACGAAATGAGTGTCTTTGTAAATTTGTAAATTGTTTGTATTTTGTAATCATATTTAAAGAGACCAAATGAATTACACACTCTAGACACCATTTTCAGCATGGACTCTTCAAGGTATGAGTGAAACTATTGGAATATTATACTGTTCAGTACATAGGAAATTGTTTTGTACTAATGTAAGAAATATGTAAGTCAACTTTCATTCAAAATTATGGGCAGAAAATAGTTCATCTACATAAGCTTTGTACCATAAATTATATTCTAGTTGCCCAACCTGGAAAGTTTCCATACTACTGAATATTAAGTTGAAGCAAAGGAAGGACACGTTATGATGTACTGAGATGTATTTAAATGGATTCTCTGATAAGGGAAGTTTTACAAAGCCAGCTTCTATAGACATAGAAATTAATGAGTGCTCAAAAATATAGCCATGTGTTTCACTATGAATAAATAATAACTCCATTAGAAACAAATAATAAATCATTTGCATTAGCCCATTACTTTTATATTTAAAGTTCTAAAATAAAGCAGAAAATCATATATATTCTGCTTATTTTCAATAGTAGCAAAAGAATATTTCTATTGTGTATGCCTTATTTGTCACAAAGTATATTACAAGGGACACAACCTAATTATAAAGAACTTAAACATCAGATTCAAGGAATAATTTTCTTTATAGAACTCACTACACATGAATGGATCTTTTGCGTATATTTTTCTTTGTTTAGAATGCTCTTTAGTCTGCATTATACTGTCTGTCCTCAATACATGTTTTCCTTAAAAGCAAATCCAACTTAACTTTCAAGATGAAGGTTGCATGTTATCAGGAAAATATTTTATAGTGTCCCACCTAGCAGCTGTGACTTCCTTTTCCTCTTATCAGATCTATCATATATGTAGTGCTTTTTTGTTAAGAGTATTTTATCTTTATCTTATCTTTATTAGCTGACTACATTTGATTAGCAGATCACTAGCTGATTGATTTCCTCTGCCTAGAACAGGACATTGAGCATGTAGTGAATGTTCAGATAATGAAATACACTAGTCACTGATGCAAATAAAAAGGAGCATTTAAATGAATACGAAAATATATCTGCATTTTTATAAAAGTGCATTTTTATGTCAGCTATTTTTAGTCAAAAACACTTGATTTGCTCTTAATGGTCCCTTATAATTGTTGTCTTAATTAACAACTATTTCCAGAGATCAAAGATTAAGTCTAAGCTACATTTTTGGTAATATTTGGTATGAATTAAGGTTTTAATGGACTCATAGCCCAGTGAGAACAGGTGAGGACATTGATAAACAATCTATCTTAACACATCATTTTCCTAATTATTTTAATGTCTGTGAATGCTCCTATTCATAGCATTTGCATTTCTGTGACTTTTAATAGTGCTTATTATTTTCTGTTCTTATCAAATAATAGTAAAGCATAGTATCTTTCTAGGATCTTTTAACTTGGTGCTGTGCCCTTGCTACTGAGGAATTCTTCAAAACTTCTTGAAGATCATCTTAATTGCCATTGTTAGAAATTCCCAGGTACTTGTATTGCATTTTGAAATTCTTTCAAAGAATAGTCTGGACCAAATGTGTAAAACTTTATATAATGAGAGTGATTGAACAGAAAAAAGAAAATCAAACAAACCAATGTAACAAAGGGCAGTAACTACTGCAAAATAAAACTAAAATTTTGTGTAAGATGTATGCTTCAAAAATGCAAAATTTTACAAGTTAAATACCTTGGTATTTACTTCAGTTTATTGATAAACTCAGCTATTATAAACAACAGCAGAAGTAAACATATCTACAAGACTTGTGAAGAGTAAAGGCTTAATCTCATTAGAGAGAATGAGATTCTGTGACACCAAACCTGCTAATAGGTAGTATGGCTTTTGATTCATGTTGTTTTTGTTTCCCATAAATGGTGGCTATATCTTGTATTTGACTTCTGGCTATAATTTTATCTTCTTTTGTGAAAATAATGCAATTCTAGATTCCATAAGTTTCACAAGAACTCTTCAAATGTCAAACCTTAAAGCTGTACTTTAAGGTGTCATTTTGGTTTTTTTATTTGTGACTTTTTAAGTAAGGTTACTTTTGCATCTGTTAGTCCTTGCTCTTTGTTTCTTAGTTGCACCAGTCTTCATATTTGACATATGTCATCTTGGGGAACAGACTCACAGCACAGTGATGACCTTGCCAAGGACCAAAAGGTGTGTCTTAATTATAATCCCTTGTAACTCGATTTATGTGATTACTGTGTATAACAGAACTTGTTCAGCAGTGATGGATAGCAATGCTGCAGGTACTGACTGATCCTTAGAAATATTTATATCATAGGTTTCTTAAAGTTTTGTACATTGTAGGAAGGAATAACTGCATACGGAAAAGAAATGCACTGTGATTCAGGTTCCCAGCAACAGAACTGAACATTTGCCAATGCAGTGGCAACAAGAGACTCTCAAATAACTGACCTCTACCCTTCAGTGCATCAAGTTCATCAGATAATATTTAGAGTTTAAAAGAACATGAAATAATTTGAAAAACTAAAGTATATATTTAAAATCTACTTGAATTATCTAGCTTTTAAAATGTGGTTTATTAGATTTCTGTATTGGGAATTATAGGCAGATATCTATAAACATAAGCAACCTGTTTAACTGTCAGTCCTCTTTTGTTTATAGAGTTCCAACTCTTGCTCCATTTAATCCTGTGTGTGTGTGTTGTGTGTGTGTGTGTGTGTGTGTCTTTCTTTATACTACTAAGTAGTTCAGATTTTTAAAAATCTTCACTTTAAAAATTTAATTTATGGCTGGGAAGATAGCTTAGCAACTTAAATGCCTGCCTGGCAAGTGCAAGGTCCTGAGATTGATCCCTGATACCAAACAAACAAACAAATAGATAAATTTCATTGAACACTTGAGAAGAAAAATGTCTTGGCTACAGTGTAAAGCTTTTTAAGACCTTACATTTCCTTAAAACAATTTCCGTAAAACAATTAAGCAAAGAACAGTCACAATTAAACATTCTATAAAATTTAGAAAGCTTTGGTAAGCAGTCCTGTGAGTCAGTCAGACAGTGAGATTTAAAAAGAAAGCACCTTTATTTTTATCCCTATTGTTTTTTTAAAATTTGCTCTGTGGAAGTAGTTCTGTAGCCCAGGGGCGAACAAGCTGAAAGTCCACTGTTGTTACCTGGCTTAAACAGCAAGGCTGGCTCCCCTAACTGCTCAGTTCTGCATAACGACCAACACAGTTTAAAGGGTGAATGTTTTGACCTTCCTGGGTCCAGTTCTGCCAAAGGCTGGATACTGCTTCAGGAACAAAAGCTGTGCCTGTCACAACTTCTCCTGCTGCAAACTTTCACCCTGTCCCACCATCTGTTTTACTGGAATTTTTGGCTTCACTGCAGTTGCACCAGGATGGAGGAGGGCAAAGTGGAGAGGCTGGCCTCCGAGGTGAATTCACCTTTCTGGGGCTGCTTACCTCAGAACCATCACCTAAAACTCTTGGATTTGAAAGGCTCTCTGCTCCACCCAGGCTGCTGGACAGCTATCGCAGGAATCGACAGTTCACCTATCCATTTCCATGTAGATGGTGGAGTTTCTAAAGTCATCCCACAGCTGATCCTCTGAATTATAACTCTGCATTCCTTTACTTCAACAAATGGTAGTCATGCCAGCTACTTATCATACAGCAGCTGTTCTGCTTCACCTCATACTAGCCTTCCCAGCTATGCTGTATACTTGACACAGGTGTGGAAAAACTCATTTTTCAAGTTTTTTCACTAAATTTCTTATTCAAGTCTGACACTAGATGCCTTTTGTTCTGTTATCTGTTGCCTTTGAATCTAGCCTGACACCTCCATTTTAAATTCTTGGTAAAGTAAATATAATTACTGAAGTTTACCTATTAAGCTAAACAAGCATTTTGTAATAAATCATATTCAAAGAGAAAAAGGAGAAAGAGAAACATGTTTTTATATTGGAGACGTAGTGTGATTTTGTGCAATTTCTGGTTCAGAAATGAAATGGCATTGTTAGTTAGCATTAAGTAGCATATTAGGATAAGAGTAAAAGCCATGCTAATATTTCAGATTTTTCATTTTAAAATCAGAAAGTAAAATTACATTCTAAAGGGACAGTTGATACCTATGTCTCTACTGTAGTATTCAGTCTGGTTGGCATGCATTGATTTTTAGTCTTTTCAATGTAAGTTTTTGGAACTTTCTGCTGTTTTTACCTTCTTTACTTCTCTTGCATTCTCAAACACACAGATAGATACACACACACACACACACACACTAATACACTTTTCACTTTTCTGCATTCTATTCTTCTTTTCTTTTCTTAAGTTTCTGAACATGCTGAAAACTTGCCACAACTCTATTCATAATTGTTTGAAACAATATTCTGTTTTGTCCCTTACAATCCCAGGGTATCAGATCTTTCTAAAAGCTAAAGGGCTCTAGATGCTAAAACATACACATGGTGGGCCTGTCTTGTATAAAGACTGTGGCTTCTAAAATTTGGAGTGGGTCACTGTAAGAAATAAACTCCAAAATAATGAATATAAAATGAAGTTCGGGTCCTTGGAAGGGACCCTTACGAGTAAGGGCCCTGAAGCTTGATTAGCTTCACAGCAGATCCGCCTCTGCATTGCTATAAAAAAGCCTTGAAAAATCTTTTGCTGCTTTCTTCTATCCTTCTAAAATAGTCATAATTAGGTAGCTGCTTCCCTATGCCTTTCCCCTAGGTTATATAAGAATGAATAATGAAAGAAACATATTAGTTCAGATCTTCAAGATCTGATTCTTAAGTGGGTGTTAAATATAAAAGCTACATCACAGTAATTAAGTAACTCGTTTTATTAAGCACAAATATATTATAGTGTGTAAAAACATAATTTTGGCTCATTCAACACCCTCACACTTATATAACAAATAATGATGCCGAAGTAATATTACTATGTCCCTTAAAATAATTCTTTAGTTCAAAACATGCAATAGAGTATTTTTGAGTTCTAAGACAGTTGTTATGCTAACATAATTACTTCAAAACAATGAAATGTAGTACACATTAGTTTTCTTTTGTTTCATTATTATTTTATATAAACCTTAAAATTATAACCTCAAAGATATACATCTATTTTAATCATTCATTGAAAAACCTTTATATTGCTTCTTATTGTAAATAAATTTACAATGCTTGTCCCTCATGCTACATTTGATGGCAGCTAATTGTTAGTTGGTTTTAATTATACATCATAGTCTTTGTTCTGGAGACAGTCCAAAGAGTAGATCATCTTGGTGTGTAATTTACTGAAACAGTTTCCAGGCAGCCTGCCATACTAAAAATCATGTGGTACAATTGTCATTAAAATTAGAAAAATATTGGTATACATGCTTGAATTAAGGATTAAGGGCTAGTTCTATAAATTATGGAAAGCTTTGCAAAATATTACTAAGATTTAAGTTCAGCCAAAGATCTAATTTCTAAATATCATTACAATGCACAGATGTACATTTTGTACCTGTGATATAACTTTGGTGAATGCAACTACTGCTAGTAGAGCTCCAAATCACTCATAAATATTGATATGCTCTTTTTTAGCAGGTGAGTAGGTGGGTAAATATTGCTAACATCTGGATATTGGATAAGACAGAAAGAGATATTATCCTATTATAAAATACAGCATTTTTCCTTTTTAAAATGAAAGTCCAGAATTCTGACCTTGTTTTAATAAAGATAATATTTACCCAATTTCAAAAATGGGAAATGTTCTGAAAACATTTAAAATCATAAATTTATTCTCATGGAGTATAAAACAATTTCTCTGGCAGCTACCATTGAATAACATCGTTAAACACTACTTCATTTTTCATACTTTTTTTGAAACTTAGTAAAATTATTTCAGCTAAAGACTAGTGTGAAGTGGCCAGAGATGACCCCTGTCCCCTTTTGAAATAAAAATTGAATCCCTCTTTTTCCTCCTTTTAACCTTCATCTTCAGGATCTTGAAAACAAATCTCACAGTAGTGTGTAAAAGAAAGAAAATAAGATAGAGAAACCACTTATAGTTGTGAAAGTAAAGCATTCACTATGAATACAATGCTGAAAAACTCAATTATTTTGTTTTAGTGTTATATAAAAGATATGTGTTTTAAAAATACATTTAACATGAAAATGTATTTTAATGTTAATTTAGCATTAAGAAGAATTATAAAAGTACATTCTGTGTGTTACTTGCTTCTAATAACATAAACTGATTATTATGCCCCAATAGAAAAAACAAAATCTTGCTTTGTATGTCAATGCCAAGATAATAAAAGCTATTTTTTATTGTTATTGGTTTGTTTATTTGGGGATTTTTATCTGCAAGAATGGAATGGAAGCGGAAATACAGCAAATATTTTAAAAGGTGAATTATTATTGCTGCAGTTTTATTTAATAAATATTGAGATTGATATGTATGTCAAGAGATGTGTTAGATGGTGGATGGACAAAGATAAGTAAGATTTATATTCCTGAGCAGCATATAGACAAAAGCAGTGGCTGGTTAATTGGATTAGAGCACTATACTAAATGATGCTAAGATCATAGCAATAGCACTTATGGACCAATTAGCTTGTCTTTGTTCTATGGCCATAGATTGCATACAGATTAGATACTTTCATGGATTTATGTGTTTTTACTCTGTCTCTTGCCAAAAAGATTTTGAATGAGCCTACTGAAAGATATACAGAGCACAGAAAGTTAGGGAAAGTTAATAAAAAGGCTTTTTGTATAAGATTGCTGCTAGAAAAACTTCATGGTTTTAGCTATGGGGCACATTGAAATCAAACTGTAATTAACTGGAAAATATTTTAAAATACAAAATTTGTTTTAATACAGTGAATGAATTTAGCAATTCTCTAAGTCCATTTTAGGAATTGAAGCTTAATTATAAAATTAGATTAGGGCAACAGAAGTACATGAAGTAGTACATACATAGCAATGTTCCAGCAGAGTACTTTAGTTTAGCTACATAATGAATGTAAAAATGGTCTTGCTGCCAGGGATGTAGCTCAGCAGAACAGCACCTACGAGCAACCTCCTGAGCTTGCTTTACAGTGGTTGTGCTAAACGTGTCCTAAGGGAGCAAACCAGTGACTTTTTCTTACCCCTTCTCTTCTTCTCCCTCCTCAAAGTCCTTCCTGAGATCTTTTTCATTACTATTTGTATTATTTGCAGTTTTTTTCTCTGTGTGTGTGTGTCTATGTGTCTGTGTCTATGTGTGTGTGTGTGTGTGTGTGTGTGAGTGTGTGTGAGTGTAGAGTCTCACTCGCAGCTCAACTTATAGTGATCCCCCTGTTTTCAGCCTCTCCAGCACTGGAATTACAGGGGTGCACCACCACACCTGGACTCAGGCACCTGCTTAGGGCGCACAGGGGGTGGGGCCAGCATAGCAAGTGCACTTGCCTAAGCAGGTGCTGAGTTCACTGAGCCAGCCTTTATTGTTATATTTTTTATTGGGGTTAGTATCATAATAATCAACCTTTTGTTTATTTTTTCAAGCTCACAAACCAGAAGGAGCTAACAATAATATTTCTGACTGAATTTCATAAGTTATAACTAAGCACTTACACATCACTTATTCACATACACTGTTTTATAAAAAGTAACCGGTTAAATAGTTCACTTAAACAGTTATTTAGATGACTATTTGATATTATTTAAGAACATATGAGTTTGTAAAACACATTCTTCATCTTGTAATAAATATCTTAAGTATTTTAGAGAAATAGAGAACAAGGCTTTGAGAAGAATAGCATGATAAGTTGTTGCATAAGACTTCATCATTTTAAAATTTGGATTTATAGTTGTTTACCAACTCTGTGGAGATAGGAGACATTTGTTGATTTTTCTATTCTAATGTATGTGGTAGAGAGTTCTACCACATTTGTTTTCCTCTACTTCATTACTATCACTAGTTTGATGTCTAGCTGGGCACATGGCCTCATGGGACAAAGATTCCGTTTCTCAGGTTTCCTGGAAATCACATGTGACTGTAGGTCTAATGGGTTATAAGCAGAAGTCTTGAGTGTGCAGTTTATAAAAACTATCATGGATAATTTAGAGCATGCCCATGCTATTTTCTTTTTCTTCTCTTTTGGGGTAATTTGTGACCATTAATCTTGCTTGTCAATTTGATCTCTTAAGAGACAAGCTCTGTATTTGTAAAACAACACTCTGGGTGTGTTGGGGTGGCCCTTGGGTTCGAGCCCTGGGCACTTTACCTGGTCTCTGGCCTCTTCCTCTGTGCTGCGCCTCCCGTCTGCTTCACTGGCCACCACCTAGGGCGCAGCTGTGCTCCACATTGCCCGGCAAACCTCACTCCCACAGCAAGGTGACCAGCTGACTGCCCTGTGGGCTGGGCCTCAGAAGCGTGAGCCTAGGGATTGTTTCCTCCTTTAATCTATGTATCCCGGACACTTCCCCTGGCAACAGGAAAGCTGACAGACACAAAAGCTGATGAATAGCACTGCACAGCTTTTGAATATAAGACAGTTTGCTAGAGTTCCAGGTAAAACATTCCTGGAGTCCCTGCATCATCAGGCTTCCTATAGTCTTATGCAGCCCAAATTGGGTACTTTCAGATGAAAAGGAAATATATTCACATTTTATATAAGGCCTGATTTGGGATGCTATTATTTGCATTCAATAATAAATACCTGCTGAACCGGCCCCGCCCTGGGGTGTGCTGAGACTGTGATTGAGACTGGGGGTGGTGGCGCACACCTGTGATCCCAGCTCCTGGGAGGCTGTAATTGGGCAGATCACTATGAGTCTAATCTAGTAGTAAGACCCTGCACACTGTTTAGATCCTTTCCTAAAGTACAGACACACACACAAACACACACACACACATTTGTTGAAGTTGTTTACATTAATTTAATAAGTTTGCACAATTTCTGTTTTTGAGGCATTAAGAATCTTACTGCAACTTTGAGCCTTATAGTGAATTTCTGAATTTATGTTTCCTTGTTAACTACCGTGCAAACTAAGACACTTTTAGCATCTTAAGTACTGTTTTGGATTTTTTCTTTTTTTCTTTTGAGGAACCAGGGGTTGAACTCATTCCCTTGTGCTTTCCAGGCAAGCGCTTATTCTACTGAGCTATCTCCCCAGCACTTAAGTAATGATTTTTGAGAAACAAAAATAATAGGAAGAATTGATTTTTCGGTTTAAATTTATTTCTTTATACTTTTTTTTATATATTTAGTATAGGCTTTTCAAGGCCTCACTACACAGATTGGACTCAGTGATTCTCCTGTTTTCAGCCTTCCAAGCACTGGGATTACAGGTGGGCACCGCTGTGCCCAGTCTCAGTTGTTGTCTCAGTATGCCCTGGGAGTGGGGCCCTCATGGCATGCCAGGAATCGAACCCTAGTCCCTGTCGTCTGCTGAGCTATCTAGCCACCCATCTTTATACTTTTTAGAACAAATAAATGTTAATTCTTATATTTGAAAAGGCTGCAGTATTACTGCCATGTCCTTTGATAGTGTGACAGTTTAAAATTCTATTAGAAAGCTGTAAGGGAGTCTGTGATATAAGTAAGTTGTAGAGAGCCCATCTAGCATGTGTACACCATAGGTTTTGTCTTCCATACTACAAAGAAAGACATCTCTTTTTCTTTCCTGTAATTATATTTCTGTGGTCTGGGGGATGAAATTTCCAATCAAAAATGGGTACTTAACATTTAAATCTTCCACAAAGAACACTTTTACATAACATTCCAAATGAACTGATTGATTTTGAAGGCTTCCTATTCAAAAGAAGTAGCTCCAAAAAAATAGTTTCAAGGAAGGTAGTAAAAATATAGTTTCTCATTCATTCTGCCCTCTGGTTGCAACACATTACTTACTCACAATGCAATGAAAACTAAGTGTTTTTAAAATGAATTGTAGCTTCCAAAATGATGGCTTTAGTACCTTTTACTAATGGTCTAAAAGGAAGCCAAAGTCAAAATTAATGTGGAAAAAAAAGTGCTTCAACTTGCATAAATGCATATTTTAATTGCTCTCTGCGTTCAGTTAATTATGTATAAATTTGTTCCAATACTATGTAACAGCTTTGTTCCAAATTATAGAAGTCCTATTCTGCCACAGGAATTTTGTCCTTTGTGCCAACATTGTAATTTCAACCAATGTTGTTCCTGGAGGAAAAAGATTAATGCACTTTTATTTTTAGCCAAATACAGGCTTTCAGATTGATAGTTAGCATCTATGGCTTTTAAAGATCTGGGCTCTTTTAGAGGAAGGAATGCTGAGCAGACTGTGCTATGCCTTTCCCACTCCCAGTGACTGGCTCTGATATCCAAACAAACCATTATTTCTGAATATGCTTGTGATCCAGACAGGCAAAACAGGAAGAAATTTCAAAATCAGCGTAAGAAATGTATAAAATCAAATTTGAATTTCCTTTACTTCTATTTGTAATGTAAAATTTTAATTGTCTTAGCCGAGAGAAACCTTAGGATAAAAGGCTCCTACGTATGGGATTCTAGATAGTATCCTGGAGTAGTAGGTAAAGGCTGAGGAAATCTGAATAAAGTAGAAGTATCAGTTAATAATAAGTGTGTTGATATTATTTAATTGAAACAGGCAGAACATGCTAGTATAAAATGTTAATAGTAGGGAAATAAGATTGAGGGACATGAGAACTCTCTTTTCACCATGGTTTTCCTGTAAAATACAACAGTTTTAAAATGAGAAGTGACTTTTAAGTGATACTTTAAAAATTACATAATGCAGAGAGGGATGTTCAGTGTAATGTCTTATGCAGAGTTGGAACTGTCTTCTAAATTTACCATGGTCACAAATATCTAACAGTTTTTTCTTCTTTTAACAGTATAGCAGAGAGGTAATAGACTTGTCAACTAATCAAATAACAGCTTAATTTTGTTGTTGTTTATTGATGGTCATTATATTTCTGAATGGTATAGAAGACGTCTATCAACCTATTAATAAATTACTATAATAAATTTTATGTTGTTTATCTCAAAGCAATGTAAAAATAATTTCCAGCAGAAAATATTTGTCAAATTATATTTATGTACTTAAAAATGAATTTTACCTTTTGCAGAGAAAATAACTTTGTTCAATGAAGTATATAATATCTAGCAATCAATAGTTCGATACTGTTTAGGATATTCTGTGGTCCTTACCCTCACCCAACAGTTGCCAAGTAGCCAGAGTTGTGAAATAGCATGTTTAGTAAAGACTACACATCTTTGTGTATTCAAGATTATTTCACTTCTGTAACTATGGAAGTAATGAGTTTTAGAATGATTTACGATGACAAGAATACTTCTCAAGATTCCAGGTTCAGCCTTCCTAACATTACTTGATCTTTTTGCCCCTTTGTGTCATCTCTCCACATAATAGCCTATGAGAACAAAGTCACTCCTCTACCTACACCCTCCTATTGCTTCACATTTAGGAGAAAATCCTAAATCCTAAAATACTCTGTAAGTCTCACATAATTTGACCCTTTCCCCTGTCGCATGCACACATACATACACACCCCAAACACACTTGGAACTTCTAAGTACTGATTCACATGGCTACTCCTTACCAGCCATTCTAGTCTCTTAATATTTTTTGAACATGTCAAGAACATAGAGACTCAGAGTTCTGCCATTATGCTCTTGAGAACATTTGTTTTATTACCTGAAAGGTTGTATCGCTCTTTCACTTCCTTCACATTTTTCTCAAAATTATCATCTTATCAAGAGCCATTCCCTTGTATCTTCTAAAAGAATTTATTGCCATGCTTTGTTTTTCTCCCCAAACACTTATCACCATCTGACATTACTGTATGAATTAGCTTTCCATTGCAGCTTAAAGGAAGAAAGATTTGTGCTGGCTCAGTTTCGAAGTTTTAGGTCAGTGACAGGTAGCTCCATTGCTTTTAAGGTGTGTAGTGGAAAAAGCATCAGGGCAAAAGCATGTGAAGGTGGAAGGATGCTCCCATCAGCCAGGAAGCAGCGAGGGTGAGAGAGATGAGGGAAGGAACTGAGGAACAGGCACAGCGACCAAGACCACGCCTCCGCAGTGTACTCTTTTAAAGTAGGCCCTGCCCCCTAATTCCTTTACTTCTCCACTATGCCATCAAATTATAATTTTTTAAATTTGTTTATTTGTATTTTAACTTGAAGAGTGAAAAACAGAAGCAAAAATGAAGAGAAAAAATGACATAAACAGGGTAACATACAATGATACATATGTTACAGATTTCCAAAACATGGATAGCTTATATATATATATATATATATATATATATATATATATATATATATATATATATATATAAATTTTTTAAATAAAACAATCCAACACAGATCAGCAATACACAATAGAAGCGAGTTATCCACAGAAGTTGTTGACTTGATCCATTCACAGCTCATTATATTAATATGACTTTATATACCACCATTTTTATACTTTTCTGCTGGTTGGTTAAGACCAAGTTAAAACAAGACCTATATAACAAAAAATGTAACTTTTGTGTCAGATAAGGTCAGTGAGGTACGCTCAGGGTTTATCCTGTAACCCTGTACTGCACTTTTTAGATCCCTTGTCAGTGTCAGCCTTGTGGATGAGTCACAGCCATTGCTTGACCAATTTGCTCTCTGTGGAAGCCTGAGAAAAAGTTTTCCCTCCATGTGACTCAAGACACACTGATCAATTGCATTCCTCTGTGGCCCCATAATCTCCTTGATCAGAAAATTTGGGGCACTACTGAGTTACATGATGTTACATTACAAATTCTATGTCCTGAGTCTTTACTGTCCTTGAAAGGCTAGAGCCAAAATGTTGGCTGACCTTGCAGCCTTTCTTTTTCTCCAGTTTTTGATCTTCCTTGGTGATTTATTCATTTCAAGAATGCTTTTTAGAGCTGGGGAGATAGCTCAGTGGTCTAAGTGCCTGCCAGCCAAATGCAAGGACGCAAGTTCTATCCTTGGACCTCATGCTGTGCCAGCCTGTAATCCTATAATCCCAGCACTGGGGAGGCTGAGACAGGAGAGTCACTAAGAGTCCAGTCTATGTAGCAAGACCCTGTATGAAATAAAGAATGTTATCCAAATAGAATAAATTGTCAGTATTTCATTTTTTGCACAGAGATACAAATTTACAACTATACCATTTTTTTATGTCAGGAGGATTTTTTTTAATTTTGATATTGTTTTCACAATAATATGGAGATAATTGCATATATCTTGCAGATTTCAGTGAGGAGAAAATATGAAATTAGAGTTATATGGAAGTACGATGTGAACATACAGGTGTTCATCACTGAGACAATAGGTCCCCTAAGACAGTTGGATCCCAGCCAATTTGTATCTTATAACAAATCCTCCTCCACTCATCTTCTAAACCCAGGACAAGTGGAATTTCTCCAGTTATGCTTCCTTTTCATTCATATGATTGGAACACCTTGAGATAAATTGCTTTTGCCCTAACCCAGATGTATGAATTACCAACTAGTATTATTTATTCATACCAGTGCCTCCCTTCATTGACACTGAATAATTGAGAGTTGATTGTGCTTATGAAGATCAACAATGCCATAGTCCAGTTCACTTTTAAAAGCAGATAACTCAATACTTGCAAAGGAAAAAAGAAAAATTAATGATATTTCAGACAATTTCACGAAATTGAAAAGTTTTAACTACATTGAAAGTTGTTAATGGAAAATATACACATAAATACTGGTAGAATTATAATGTGAACACATATATAGGTTATTTTTTATAAATAACAGGCATTACATATTGATTAAATATAAACATTTAAGTATATGTTTGAAATTTCTAAATCTTTCAAATTTGTTAGTACACAAAAAATTTATTGAATCTGTTGGGTTACATTAACATCACATTAACTTCATCTAACCTTCATAAATTAGGAAAAAATAGCAATTATACTCTTAACAATTCACGTTAGACTCAACTAATTAATCATTCACTGCCCATGGCACTAATAAGTCATTAGTCTTGTTGAGGCTCATTATAAGGAGCTGTATGAGCATGCATTCATTTAGGCAATCCTTTCTGAATGTTGATGAGGTTATTTGTAGATGACACATGCATGTGTGTAGATCAATTCTAACAAATTGTTATAATTTTCTTTTTTCTTAAAGACTAGAAGAGTTGAGTTAGTTGAAAGTAAAGATAGTTTGAGGATTTCTAGAGGCTTATGTTTGAAGCGCGTAAAGGAAAACTTTCTGATGAGAGTCCAATTTTTATGTATGTATTAATTTGAACATTTCACAAAATTCTAAATGACTCTGCACACACATTCTGAAGCATATAATGAGAAATGCACATTTTGAAGTTTTTAACTTTTCCTGTCTGGGAAGCCAATTCATAGAGGTATTCTATAAAATCATTATATTACTGTTTGGCTTCTTTCAAAGAAAACAAATGTGCTTCTATATTTTTTTGGACTTACCATTTTACTTGTTTCCCATTTTTGTTATAGCTTTAGGTTGTATCTATGTCAGATTTAAAATTTTAACATATTTATACACAGAAACTTTTCTGATGCAATTTTTTAGACAGGGTTATTATTACTGAAATATCCATAGTTTCATCAAGTTAATAGAACTAAAGACTTGTTTTAGCTGAGGTGCACACAGCATAAGATGAATAAAAAGATATAGATGAACTTTTTCTATCTTAGATAATTATAGCACTTTGAAATTTTGTTCATTTTGCTGACAAAGTTTTTCTTTTGCACATAATAAGTAAAGTAGAACTTATCATTAAAATTTACATTCAATGTGAAAAACTTAAGAAACCTAAAAAAGTAATTAAATTATTTATGCAATGATCCTACAAATTGAATCTACTGTATAGTTCAGGAGTAGTTTTAAAAGCAGTTTGATTTTAAACCGTGCCACTCATCTAGCAAAACACACAGGCTGACATTCAGTGTGCTGTTATCAACAACTTAAAGCCACTAATAGGCATTTAACAATTATGGCCCAAACTCTGACTTTGGATGCTTAGATGTTACTTCCTTTGAGGTTAGTGGGGCACATGTTGGAAGGTTTCAGCAATTGACATCATGACTTATTCTTTATATCATGATTCATTCTTTATTTGTAATGTGTCCATACTTTTAGGGTTGACATTCCTGGAAAAGATGTTGAAAATCTAAACAATATACATTAATTGCAATTTTTCAAATTCAAAACTGCTACAGTTGAACGTTAATTCAGGATCATTGACCTACTGATATTTTTACCTGTACATACCAAAAGCCCAGAAAGCTTTGTAACTGTCAAAATATTAAAAATGAAATCCTGATAGAATACATGGCATCAGTTGGGAAGCAAAAGTCATAATGCGGTTTTCTTAAAGACCATCTATAATTGCCAGTGCCCAAGTTACAATTATTATACAAATATTTGTCATAGAAAGCCCAAAATATTGTTATTTAGATTCATAAAGAATTAAAACATCTACAGAGAAACATAGTCACAGTTTGTAGCTCTCATTATCATAAGTAATTACAAAGTTTATATAATCATGTAAAGTTTTAGGGGATTTTTCATTTGTTTATAAAGGAGTGAATATTATAGCAATGAGTTAGATACTGAATGTTTTCCCAGAAGGAGTTAAAGTTAGCATTTCACTCCTACCTTAAATACATTCTTCTTTTGTTGCATTTTTAAAAAATAATGTTATTCTACAATAGTATTGAATAACATTGCTACCATCTAGCACATACTTAACATTTTTTGTGCATGAAATAGGCAGTTCTAGGTTTTTCTCATTGCTCCTCTTCCCTTGTCCTTCTTCCAACCAGAGTGACACACTCATCTTCCCTAGATAGATGCTTCTCTTCCTGCCTCTACCATTTCCTCTTTTATTTTACTGACCTTCAACATCAGCTGACATCAAAGTATTCATGGTCTAGTGGCAACTAACATGTTTTGGGAAACAAACAATTCCAATTTGTGAAACTGAATATTCCTTTGTTGAGTTTGTACTGATGTATTCATAGAATCCATTCAGAAAAATAGAACCCAAACCAGTTGTTTTGCCAGAAATAATTTCATATAAGACACTATTTAAATAGGAATGGCAACAGCCTGTGAGATAGCTCAGCAGACTAAGCACTGGCTTTGGCAAGCATGGGGACCAGTATTTGATCCCAAGTCCCACTTGCTGCTCGGTCCCTGCCCCTGTGGGATTACAGCACTGGGATTAAAGGTGTGTACCACCAAGCCAGCAATGGAGTCTGGGCATGGTGGTACACACCTGTAATCCCAGTGCTAGGGAAGCTAGAAAACAGGAGGATCACTACAAGTCCAAGCTGCCTAGTGAGACCCCATACCAAATCCATAAAGATGACAATAAATAAACAAACAAACAAAATGAATAAGAATGACAGAATGAAATGAAAAAAAACACAAAATAATGTCAGAAATCTATAATGGTTGTAAGTAGGAAGTATTACCTCTGGAAATAGGAGATCACAGAGGGATACAAAAAGACTTTTTGAAATTTTAGATACTTTGAAGAAGTTCCTGTGGAGATGGGACCTATACTTTCTGTTGCTCCAGGTAACTTGGGAGCTCAAAGGACTCTACTTACTAAGAGTTTAGAACTCCAGAATGGAGACCTCCCAGCTCAGAGGCTTGAGTCTGCTTTGGAGACTGAGAGGGAACTGAGATACGAAGCAAACTGGGGTTGAGAAAATGAAGAGCCAGTTGCTGGTGGGATGTTGAAAGGAGCGGCAAGCCAAGCAGTAAATGGTGTATCTGTTCCCCTTTCTTCAGCCACAGGGGCGCTCTGGATTGGAAAAGCTAACCAAGAGCCAGCTGGCAAAAGAAAAGCCAGCTCCAGTGTTACAAAACAGAGCACAAAAGGTTGGGGTGACACATAGAGATAATAACCTAAAAACCAGCTTGTTAGCATTTTAATGATACCTCTGTTCAGAGCTTAGCACTTTCTGCCTCTTAATACAGTGTTCTGTTTTATCTACCTTTTACCAGTCTCTAAGATCCTTTAGGAAAATATCTGGCATATTTTGATCTTTCAGATTTCAATTACTGTTGTTGAATAAATGAACATTTGAATTCCTCTCTCTCAGAAGTCTTCCCTTTTAAATTATGAGTAGTGAATGTTTTATTATAAAAATAGATAATTAGAAAATTAGTTTTTATTTTATTTGACACTTCAAATAATAATCCTAATATTTTATTCAGTATAATTATTATAGTATGTGTATCTAAACAAGTACACAAGAGAGTGTTTTTTTAATTTAATGTTTTAATGGTCTACATAATTATACAAATAATGCCTCAAAATCTTAAAGGAGTCATAGTTTTTCACTCCACTTTTAGTCCTTTCTTTTACACTAAAGGAAAGTAACAATAGAATCAGATACTTGGTGACCTATTCCACACTTGAATTGACTGTATAAGATAAGGCACAGAAAATCTGGGAAGAAACTGAAGTTTAGAATGAAGATTTTTATATGCTACTCACATCCAGAAATAACTTACTGGAACAAGTTTAACTATATATACTGCCTGACTTTCCAAGTGCTTTAATTCAATCACGTGGGGATGAATTGGCTGAACTACATTAACATAAATAGTCTGAATTTAATTTGACAGGAGATGGGAGCTCCAGTTTGTCCCAAGAATGACGGTACACATACACAAAAATACACACACAGAGACTCAGACATGTTGGCCTTTATTTTTTAGTTCTGAGCTTCAGGAACAAATTTTAATGAATAGAAGGATTTTACAAGGAGATCTTTTCTGTAACAACTAATTTCAGTAGACCCTAGAGGAGTGTTGTATAAAATTCTTGAGTCCTGGGGTAGTCCTGAGAAGTATGAAAGCAGCACTGAACTGTCAAAATTTCATTTTCTTCAAAGGAAATCATTTGTTCCTGTAAAGTGGTTTTATTTATAGTAGGCAGGTTTTAATGTACAAAACAATGGTAAACTAAGAATTATTCATTTTATAAGTTATTGACTACACAAGTATTTGCATTAAAGTGATACCACTGTGTGTTTAGAAAACAATTTCATTTCTCAAAAATTGGATCTACATGCAATTTTATAGTTAATGATTTTTGTTAATTTATATTGTATGAAACACAATCACAGTTAAAGTTGATGAAAGTTAGACATCATTAATAATATCCTCAATTTTTTTTCAAAAAATAAGAAAGATGTTATTCTCAGAGTTGAGTCAGAATCTCATGTTCCATAAATATTTCTGTAAATGTTGTTCATAAATACCATCCAGAGCTAAAACTCAAGTTATAATTAAGATGAGTAAGCTCAAAATTGTCAGCAAAGTCATTAGTTAGTATCTGATTCCTAAAAGGAACAGTTCAACATTAAAAAAAAGAAACACCCTCAGGATTTAGGTTAAAGTGTAATCTCCTTCACTTAGAGAAATGATTTCATTTCCTGAACCTTTCAATTTACAAAATAAGAATAATAATATCAATCTTTAAAATTGTAATGCAGGGGGCCAGTGAGATGGCTTAGTGGAATAAGTGCTTCCCTGGCAAGCACAAGAGCCTGAGTTCAACCCCTGGATCTGCCAAAAAAAAAAAAAATTGTAATGCAAAAGAAAAAGAAATTGTATTTAGTAAATGAAATACATAACACTTGACTTCCATAAAGGGCTGTTACTATGAGTTTACTGCTTTTTCAAGTTTAACATTTTCTTTGTGTCTGTCTTCATTGCATAGATATGCATGAATAACCTAGATTTTCATTTCATGAATACACTTACACATAAATCTTCTTGCATTTCCTGTCTCATTTTCAATATTATGCTAAAGTCTCAATTTGTTGATCAAATAACACAGGCTTTCAAGTTCAGTTTTAAGTTGTGTGGTTGCATGCACTACACATCTTAGAGCATTTAGGCATGCATTTCATCCTGTGCATTCCCTACACCATTCTCCTCTCTGGTACTGTTACTTTCATCCATTTGTTAGTATTCTGTTCTGTGAGTTCCACATGACTTGAGAATAGTCACTCTTTTATGCCTGAATTTGTTAAATATGGCTCTATGGCCATATTTTTTTAAAAAAGGGTCATAGGGTCTAAAGAATGAAAGAGGAGTATTGTATAAGATCCTTTGTAAATGTTGTCTCATGATCAGTATTTATTATTTCATTATATTTTTCCTAGGTTAATCTACATATCCTTTCCATTTACAGATGTTTCCTAAACAGAAAGTCCACTGATTGTAATTATCAAGAGGCAGCTTTCATATGAAAACATTTTTTAAAATTTTACTTGAGAAATATAGGTTGATGTTCATTACTTTAAAATAAACCTGTAAATAGGATATTAGTGGTTCATGCTAGTCAACCTAGCAGTATGGGAAGCTGAGGCAAGGGGATAGCAAGTCTGTGCCCAGCCTAGGCATTTGAGCAGTTTGTAGGAAATAACATCTCAAAATCACATATAAAAAGGTCTGAGGGCATAGCTGTGTGTGAAGGCACTTGGTTCGATCCCCAGTATAACAAAAGGAGTGGGTTGGGGGAATAAATTAACTTCAAATAAGGTATGGAAATCAACAAGATTTTACAACATTTACCTTAAGTCATTTAGAAAATATAGGGCAGTTCATTTAGTAGATTTTCATAGATATAATTGGTAAATGGAATCATCTTTTATAATTAAGTTCATGAAGTTTGGAAGAGATTATCCCTTTGCTCTGTAAATATGTGGAAGTGGAAAAGTATTGTTAGAATGAACCTAAGCTTCATTATGTTTTCTGTGTGGGTGAGGAATATAGACTCTGAGCTACAGAAATCAGAATTAAAGAATTGAAGGTCTTGTGTTAGCACTATGCAATAAACTCACAAAAATATTTGTATCCTAATCCCTGGAACTAGTGCATATATTCCTTTACAAGGCCAAAGGGATTTTACAGATATGATTAAGATTATGAAGCTTAAATAAGATTATTATTGTGAATTATCTGAGACTTAATCTAATCATATGAGCTTTTAGAAGCAGAAAACTTGTGCTGCTATATAGAGAAGAGGTGCCACAGAAGAGACCTAGAAGTACAAGAGGAATGAGGGCTGAGCATGACAAGGAATAGTGGACCGAAGCTGAGCGCACCTCTTGGCTTTCATCCATCTGGGATCCAAATCTCAGCCTTTCCACAAGGAGATGAGCCTTACCCACAGCCTGGGTAAACGTAGAGCTGATTCTTCTCCACATGGATACCTCAAATTTCCACATAAAAGCTCAAGACCACTGGTACCTTGATTACTTCTGGTGAGAGCAGAAACGATATTCTAGTGAGAGCAGGAAGCAGTTATTTGTCCATCTGTACAAACAAGAGATAGTGAATCTGTGATACTTAAAGCCACAAACTTTGCATTCAGTTGTTACACAGCAGTAGAGAACTAATTCATATTTTCACCAGTTTACTTTTATATAGAAGTATTATTTTTATTACTATGGCAATCTGAATTTAAGGAATACTTTCTACTAGATTAAGAGAATTTTTTTTGATGAAATCCATTTGTATATAGTTGGGGTTTGCTGAATCACTTTCTTCATATTTACTTAAAATTATTTCTAAAATTCTTGTATGATTGAAACTAATGTAATATTTATGCAATCAAAGTTAATGTTAAGACATATAATGATTTTATCAGGTAAGTCATGAATATAAATTACAAATTACCATAATTATTAAAGATCATAATATTTGCACAGTGAAAGTATTTTTCAAAAGTTAATGGTGTTCTTATTAATTTGGTGAGTATGGTTTTTCAGTGTATTTTAACAATAGTCCCATTATCATATAATAGAGAAATAAAATTATTTTGCAACATACAAGGAAAAGTCTGTAGAAGTTTATTCTGTCATTTACAAAGGATGAAGTAAAAAAATGCTCTAGTTTGGGGCCAGATGAATAGTTCAGGGGATTGAAGTGCCTGCTTCGGCAGACATAGGGACCAAGGTTCCATCCCCTGCATGAAGTGCTAGCCCCACCTCCAAGGCTTTTTGAGACTACAATTGAGGATGGGTGTGGTGGAGTGTGCCTATAATCACAGTGCTTGGGAGGCTGTAAACAAGAGCATCACTGCCAGTACAATCTACGTAGTGAAACCCTGTAGACCATGTACTAAATACATTTAAAAAAGAATGCTATAGTGTCAGTAATCTAATTCTACTATTCTGTTTTTAATGAAATATTCCTAAATTTAAATAAAGTAAGGTTATTCGCTGAACTGTCATTTATGATGGTAAGTTCAAGTCTCAGGTGATTTAATAATTTATTAACACCCTATGTCTAAACAAAAAGTGAAACATGGACTGTGGGTATAGCTCAAAGCAAGGGCCCTATGATTAATCCCCAGTGCTACATATATACACATACACTTAACATCTACATACAAATATGCTAAAAAAATTGAGCAATTCTGGATATGCAGCTTATCATGAAGGTCCTGGGGTCAACCCACAGAACTAAAAAAGTAAGGAAAATATTAGTATTCTCACTGTATTATCAGTTTTGCTAATATAAATTAATAAGTTGACACTATAGTCATATGTAAGATTTTATATATTAGCGTGGAGAGGAAGATGGAGCCTTCACAATGTAGTGGGAAAAGTATTTTTGTTTGTTTGTTTGTTTGGGTTTTTTTGGTGGTACTGGTGATTGAGCTTCCCTTGTGCTTGCCAGGGAAGCACTTATTCTACTGAGCCATTTCTCTGGCCTAAACAAACAAGAAAAAGTGTTTTGAGACTCCTGATTACAAATGTGAACTAGGGAAAAGACAAAAATGCCTTCTAATTCTCCTTGAAGATTGTTCTTTGACTTTTAAATGGTAGACTTTTTCAACGTACAGTTTGATTTAATACACTAATACTCATTGACTTCTGTACCAGATGAGAAAAAATAAACTTTTACCTATATGCACAAGAAGAGAAGTTCCTGAATGAGATAGAATTATAGAGCCTTGACCTTGAGAAAGGTAGAGGGAATCAACATGAGAATTGGTGAACAAAAGAAAAATAAGAGTATTGTTGAAAAAGCATATTGTTGAAAACAGCATATCCTGTGATCAAGGATGCTGTTGAGAAAGAATAAAAACAGTTAACAATGGCAATATATAAACCTAAAGGAAGAAGTATAATAATTAGACTATATAATGAGAAGGAAAATATTTTATTAATTGTCAAATGATATGCTAAAAAATGGTATCATTACTTTTGAAATCCTTATGGATTCGTTATAAATGAAAAAAAATGAAAATGTAGAATCTAGGGCATCTTTTTCTTTTTTCATTGTTTTTAAGCGAAAGAGACAAAAACAGAAAGTACTATTATTCAGATGCTGAAGACAGGCCTACTAAAGGTGTGGTCCTGCAGTGGTGCTATTGTGAGGTGCCAGAATCTGTAGAAGACAAGACCCGATGAAGGAGATGAGTGGCTGGGGCAATGCCTTTTACTGACATATGATATACCAGGATTCTCCTCACCCAGAGCAACAAGCCTTTCTTGTTTGTAAATGTATTTTCAGTTTAAGGGCAAAGGAAAATGACTATCATGGGATGGGGAGTAGTGCTTGGATGTATGCATCAATTTAGGTAACAAGCTGTTATTAAAATAATCTCCAATTAAGAGATGACCATAATAGTAGTTTATTTAATCTTACCTATATAAATTTGGATGAGGTAGCTTTCTTACATGTAGTGATTAGCCCATACCATTCAATGATTTTCAGTCTATACTATTCTATTAGTCTGTACCATTCTCTGAATTTCAGTCACTAATGAGAAAAGAGTGAATAAAGTTTATCCACATGGTAAGCAATCTGTTCATGTTCCTTTGGTGGAGAACATCAGCCAACAGTGGCTGCAAGATAAAGTAGGACTTACAGTCTACCAACTGCATTATAGGGCTGGAGATGTGGCTCAAAGGTAATGCACTTGCCTAGCATTTGCAAGGCCCTGGGTTCTATCTCCAGCACCAGAAAAACAAACAAAAAAAGTACATCATAGAAAGAGACTTAGTGAGTTAGTTGTAGTACTGTGGTAATTAAGGTCTTTGAAAGGTGCATTGATGCACAGGAAAGCAAAATCTACGCTCCTAGAACTATAACATAGGAGTAGTATAAATCTAATGAGAAAAAAATATGTTTTAGCTAAAAATCTGTTAAACATAAAATGTATAATTTTCAGCCTGCAGACATCATACAGCCTAAAAAATGTTGCCTTTAGGTAATAAGGTGGGCCAGTTTTTTAAAAAGCCTTATCTTTGCTTATATTCTATATGTTTTCTCTAATTTCAGCTGTACTTCTTAATTATAAAATCAAGGGAATACCCACTAAAGTACAGTAATCATGCATCTTTTGCCTATGTCAGGTTACTTAGTAAACATAGATATGGTTACACTTTGGAATATATTATTTCTCCTTGTGCTCTCAAAAATTTTAATGCATACTCTATTTTTAAATATATATTTAGTTCTAGACATTAAAATACATTTAGCAGGGGCCAGAGAGATGGCTCAGTGTAATAAGTGCTTCCCTGGCAAGGGCCTGAATTCAGTCCCCAGTTCCGCAAAAAAACTAAAACTAAAAAAATAAAATAAAATACATTTAACAAAGAAGGCTATACAGTGTATTCAGTTAACATTTGACATTTAATCTCCCACTGTCTAAATTATGTCCTGATTACGTTATACATACAAGTTGTTAGAGCATTAAAAACTACTTTATACATACAGCTCTCTACTGATACATCTTAAGTGTGTGTACACATGCTCCAAAATGCACACATGTATAGTTAATGTACATTTTAAATGTTGGACAGAAATATAATAATCTACATAATAAATTAGAGAGTCATAATATTTTAAATGAAAAGCTTGAAACCCTTCCATTTCTTATCGTCAGCTAGTTAGCTGCCCTTCGCCAGCTGCCCTTCTCTCCTGTAATAGGCGTTGTTCTTTTTTTGGGTAAACTGCAAAAATAAATTTTAAAACAGGGAAGGTTTATTTTGACTCATGGTTTGTGCAGATCACATGTCTTTGACCTTATCCCTCTGGGCAAGTGGCCATTGAATTAGTTTGTTCAGTGATCTCTCAAGTTTCTATCCAGTTATGTTACTTGTGAAAAAGTAATAGCATGGAATTGTATTTCATATACAAAGTTGCAACTAGTCTTGTCCTCCACTTTGATTTTTTTTCAGCTTGGATTCTGGCCTCCATTTACGACTTTCTCTAGTACTTTTCCTAATCATCCTTCTCTACAGCTCTGTTTCCCCTTTTTATTCTCAGCCTGTTACTAGGAAGTAGAATTATTTTCTGCTATAGTCCTCTATGTTAGTTTTCATCTGGACATTCTACAGAAGGTCTTAGGTAAGCAGTATTCAGCAATCCAATTTAATTTATGCATTTGAACACAGTACAGCATTAACGAAGTTCAGAAAGAATGACTTTTCAACTGAGGACTAATGACATAACCTGAATGAATCATTTAATCTTTTTGGGCATTCTTCAAGAGAATTACCTTACTTTCTCATTCCAAGATAGAGATATTGAATGATCAGTGAGATAATATATGTAAAATGATCTTTGGAAGCAAGTAGTTCAGGGGTAAACCAGACGTTTTGCATCCTCACCTGCTTTTAGAGATGAGTCATTCAGTTATGTTGCTATGATTCTCATATAATTTGTTCTCCTCAAACACTCCTACAAAGTCTAAAAAAATTGATTGTCCAGAGTAAGTCATAATAACAATCCACAGAATAATTTCTGGTAGACCAGGAAGGGTAAGAAAAAAAACATGAATACTCAGATTCTTTAGATTCTACATTTTCATTTTGGTAGGACTGCTTTATAACCTTAGGCAAATCCCATCATTGCATGTCCCAGGTTCTATGTCTCTATGTGAAATGTGCAAAATTTATTACTGACTTTGTGAATAATAAAGTAAATCAATGTAAAGCAGATGTTTATGAAATACTAAATAATAAAGCTACTCTTTGATTGCTTCCCATTTGTGACAAGTAATTCTGTCTTATTAGTTAAACATACCCTTCTTCTCTATTCTTATTTAAGAGTATTTTTCACTAGATTTGGCAGTGGAGATAGCAAGAAATGGAAACAAAAAATAGTTGTCAACACACAGATGAGCAAAGGAAGAGAATAGCCAACTCAGATTCTGTAACACCAATAAATGCTATTTTTATGTAGACAGCTCGTATTCTATAGATTTATAATATAAGCGCACAGTCAAAGCTGAAAGATGCCAGAAAACCCCATCCTTACCTTCACAAGATCAAGTCAAGATGCTTCTAACTATCACATAAATCTGAGATGTTTCACAGGTCAGATTGGACTGTGAAGAAATAATTTATTATCAGGTATAATTCAGAAGGTGAGAATGATAACTGATTGCCTTGGAAATGAGAGAAACACTTATAAAACTTGCAAAAGATCCTCAGTTCAGAAGGTTTGGTACTGGCTCATTCTCTCCCCTTCATCAGCTAAGCTAGGATGTTTATAAGCCTAATCATTTATGCTAATTCATTTCCCTTGCCTGACCAGCCCAATTTTTTCTCATAACAAAGAGTAAAATTAGCGTGCTGTGGACTTCACAAATTCAGCTGGATTCAAGAATTCTATACTCCAGAGAGAAGATGGCCACCTGGGGGTGACAGAAAGGATGAATGTCTGCAAATTGGCACTGAAGGAAGGCAGACTCTGGGGGGGATGGGGGTTGTGAATTATAAAGGCTGATGTGGGAGAATAAATGAAAAGAAAATCTAACTGGACTAAAATCCAGTATGTATGGGATGAGTGAACTGACACTGGAAACTAGGGTCATGAGGCCTCTGCCCCGACCCCAGACCCATTGTACACACCACCTTGGGAAAAGAGCAGACTGAGGAAGGAGCCGAGCCTCCAGTGATGCCTGGCTGGTGAAGTAGACTCACTGTTCACTGTAACCTCCCCACTGAGGAGGATGAACAAAACATGTGGAGCCCAGAGATTCAGAGATGCTGAAAGCAGAATAGGGTGGAACAAAACACCACATGCCTGCATCTTGTAAACTGAATACTGTGCACCTGTAAGTAGTGGAACTGAGGAAGAGAACCTGTCCAGGCAGAAAAAATTAGTTGCCCTTTCCCACCACGTAGAAAGGGAGTACTGTTTGTAGGATGCTCAGCCTGCTACATTCATTAGGAGAAGGGGACTACAGCGTCTTCTGCCTAGTGACGGCAGAGCACAGGGAAAACCAGGCCTGTGACAAGTACACATAGAAGAGTCCAGCAGGTATCCTCTGAGAGTAGAGATACCAGCACCAAGTCAGAGCATGATTTGGCACAGCTGGACAGGACAGGGTCTCCTGTTGTTCGCCTAGAGGCCAGAAAAAAACTGGCACATCATGATGTCCTGCCAGTAGCCCTGTGCTGGCCCAGGGAGCTCTCTGCCAACCTAGGGCTGGCTCGAGGTTCTGCAGAAAGATCTGAGCCAGAGGACTTCTGTGGGCAGATAGGTTGTAAGCAGAGCCTTTGGGCCGTATGTTAGACAAGGACAGCCCATGGAGGGAAGACATGAAGATGTCTGCAGTACATACCCCACACACACTAATAAAGCTGTTGGATCAGTAGAGGCCTGCAGGGTATCACTCCAAAGCACAGCTTGCAACAAGGACATGTATTCGGATCATGCAGTAGTCCTCTCACCTTCAAGTAGACAACTGCTCCACAAAGGAAAACTACCTGGCCAGCTTGCTGTCATTCGTGACTCTAGTAGAGGAGCTGTGCGGATGGTCTGGGTTAAGCCTTCAACAACTGTGTGAAGGGTTTTTTTTTTTCCTCTTTTTACTTTGTTTATTATAGTTACTATCTCCTTGCTTCCTTGATTTGTGTCATCTTTTTTAAATAAATTTATTTATTTGTTTGTTTGTTTGTTTATTGCAGAACCAGGGATTGAACTCAGGCTCTTGCGCTTGCTAGGGAAGCGCTTATTCCACTGAGCCATCTCCCTGGCCCCTGTCATCTTTTTTATTGTTCTATTTCTTTATTTTCTTTTTTTTTTTGGTTCCTGCTTCCTCATTAGTACTGTTTTGTTATTATTTTTTTTTCAAGGTTTTTCACTTTGCCCTGCTTCCTATTAAAGCTTCTGTTTTATTGTTTTTTTTTTCTTTACTTTTTCTCATCCTTTTTTCCTCTCCTACCCATTATCTCCCCTTTTCGCTATGTATACCCTCTGCACTATTTAATGGTATAAATATAGCAGGGGCCTGTGTGTGTGTGCATTAGAATAAGTGTTAACCAATGCTATGATATAAACAGTACCATTCAAGGACTGCTCAAGGTAATTCTTAAAAAATTGGACTTAGAGAATACAAATAGGACTACCAACAAACATCAACAGGTACAGAAACTCTCACAACCTCAGCACACCCATTTCTGCCCAACACAAACATTCTCCGAAACCTCCTCAACACTAACCCTTTAGCCCAGCTGTAAAAATAAATTCAATCTAGTCAGATCTCCTGTGTGTCTTACTTACTAATATTTCTCTTACCTTCCTATCTTTCCACTGACATACTTGCTTCCATGATTTCCTCCTTCTCTCCCTCCCTCCCATCCTTCTTTCCTTTCTTCCTTTCTTCTTCTTCTCCCACACTCCAGATGAACCACCAATAGAAGCATAATATAGTCTGTAAAGGGCAGAAGGTGACATTATCAGAACTTTTTTTTATTTAAAGAATAAATAAATGAAGAATAAAAAAGAAAAACAATAGTGCAGAATTTTAAAACAAAATAATGATTAAAATGGTTAATATGTTGCGTACTGTTGTCTTCAAGTTAGTTGCTGAAATTATAAGATATAGGCATGCTTAATTGAACAGAGAGTATGAGCACAAACTTTTCACAAACTATTCTTTCAATGAATGAAAAGAAGTCAGCATTATAGCTCCGATCTATCTTATGTATATGTCTGTTATTTCCCCTTCTTTTCTCCTTTCGTCCATCTCAGTTGTTCTTTGTTTTGAGCAGTTTATTTCCCTTACAAGATATCTGTTGTATATTTTGGGTCTTAAAGAGACAATGATGTTTCTACACATGTTTGATTTATTCTACTTCTGAATGTGCTCTCTAATTGCACCCAACATTGTGAAAACAAGTTTTAATGTTTGTAGTTGATACGTGTTAGGATGATGCTCTTAATGCTGTTAAAGTGCATGGAAACCATCTCCTTACAACACAGTGACAGGGTCCAACCCAGATGAACTGAACAGGCTGAAGTGGTAAACCTTTGGCAAATAAAGTTAAGAACATCTCACTGGAAAACAGAACTTGGCCTGCTGGCTGCACACCAACAAGAAATTCTCTTCACACTACTTGACTTCATCCATCAACACACAAAAATAAAAACTAGGAGTGTAAAGACACGAGGCAACAATGGCTCCAAAGACTCTGCCACAGATGGTCCAAGGGGCACTCATGGAGGAAAAAAACAAAAGACAAACTTGGTAAGTTCAAAGGTAGCGTAACCCTAAAGATAGTGAAACTATCCAAAAAAGTGGTCAATGTGATTATGGGAGAAATAAAAGGACTCAGCGAAGTGGTTCAAAACATGAAGGACAAATTTATCAAAAAAAGGTTCTAAATAGCAATTGCAGAAATGGATATTTTTTCTGAATTCATAAGCAACAAAAATAATCTATACAAAGAAACAGTATCACTAATTGGTGCACAAATTGAATCACATGGTAATATATATAAAGAACACTTAAAAATAATAACAGTGAGAAAAATTCATCTTATGGGTACTAGATGATGCTAAGTTGTCAAGCCCAAGGCTAACTAGAAATAGAATCAGAGGGCAGCACACATAGAATTAAAACCTGTTTATATAAATCAGAGCAGAAAATTGTCCAAGTATGGAGAAAGAACTCAACCTAACCAAGTTGTGCAGAATGCCAAATAACTGTATTAAAAAAAGAAGAGAGAGAGAGGGAAGGGGAGCAGCAGGAGAAGGAGTACAAGGAGGATGAGGAGAAAGAGAAAGAGAAGAAGCAGCTCCCACTGACACATCCTGGTCAAAAGATGGGATCTTAAAAGCTGTCAGAGAAAAGGAAAAAAAAATCACTTATAAAGGTAAATCCATTAAGATTACAGCAGACTTTCCAACTCAAATTTTAGAAACCAGTAGAACTTGTAGTGAAATGTATTCAGCCCTAAAAGAAAACAGCTCCTAATTGAAAGGAATAGTTAATCCTTAATTTTTTTTTCTTTTTTTTTTTTTTTTTTTTTTGTCAACTGAGGATTGAACTCAGGCCCTTGTGCTTGCCAGGGAAGTGCTTATTCCACTGAGCCATCTCCCTGTCCCCAATCCTTAATTTTTTGACCTGTTTTACATGCTGATGTCTGGTAATCTGAGCAACTACTTTGAAGATGGCAATATGTAATATTGCAGCCATTGTTGATTTCCTATCTTGTTTTCAAATTCTGCATTTTTAATTTTTCTATTCTCTTCAATATAAAAAACAGCTTCTAAACAAGATTAATATGTACTGAAAATCACTTCAAAATTTGATGGAAGACTAAGGACAATACATGACAAAGAAAACTGCAATTTATAGCATTAAATCAGCACTCGAGATGTTCAAGCATATCCTAGAGATATTCAGAGACAGTGAAACCAACAAAGTCAAAAAGTTGGCTAGAGCGAATATGTTAAACAAAAAAAGAAAAATAAAGAAGTCAAACAATAAAAAAAGCATTCTATTGACAGGAAAAAGCCAGCACCTTTCCATATAATGCTCAGTGTAAGTGGCTTCAAATTCCTGAATAAAAGAACCAGATATGTAGACTATATTAGCAAAGAAATCCCAATGTTTTACTGGATTCTATAGACAATATTTCATGCACAGGACCTGGAAAGCAAGCAGAGATAACAGTTTTACTCAAAAGAGATGAAGGAGGTTATTACATATTAGCTAAGGGAAGAATTCAACAGGAAGAAATAACAGTTGTAAATATATATACATAAAAGATCAGTGCACTTGATGCCATAAAACAAACATTATGGGACAGGGAAAAAAATCAGATAAACACTGTCATCTATGCATCACTTTCATAAATAAATGAGCTATAGAAATTCTTAAAGGGAGCTATCATAGCTGAATCATGCCTTCAAAAAAATGGGCTTAATCGATATCTATAGTGTTCTACAGTGCTGCAGTACAACACACATTCTCCTCAGCAGCACACAGAACTAAAAATTGTAAACCTTTCAAACTAAAAACCTAATAAAATGAGTAACTGACATGAACAGACACTTCTCAAAAGAAATATAAATGGCCCATACATGCATGAAAAATGTTCAATATGTCTGATCATTAGAGAAATGCAAATAAAAACAACACTGAAAATACTCCCTTAGTCTAAAAAGAATGGCTATTATCATGAAATCAAATAATAACGAACACTGTTGAAACTGTCAGGAGAAAGAACCCTTCTGCATTGTTGGTGGGCATGTAAAGTAGTACCATTGTGAAAGTCAATATGGAGATCCCTTGAAAGACTAAAGCTAGACATTCCATTTGAACCACCTGTTCCCCTTCTAAGTATCTGTGAAGTCTTAGAGACTTCACAGTATGGTAAAAGATACATATCAGTGTTTATAGCAGACCAATTCATAATAGTTAAATCTTGGAAGTAGCCAATGTGTTCATCAACAGAGGAAAGGATAAAGAAGGGATGATTTTTGTACACAGTAGCATACTACTGTGTAATACAGATAAATTTGAGTTATTTGTATGAAAATGGATATACTTTGAAAACTATGCTGGTAAGTAAAGTAAATAAAGCATATAAGTGTAAATTTCAGTTTCTCTCACATGAGAAACCCAAAGTATACATAAATCAGAGGAAAATAAAAGATAATAGAGTACAATGAGATGGGAGTTTTACAAATGGGATAGATTAAAAAAACTGCTGGTTGTGGTAAGATGTAAAATGAATTAAGAGGTATTATGCATGTGTACCAATTCCTTACTACAAATATAATCACTGTGTACCCCAAGCACATAATAATAAAGATTTTAGTAATATAACTAGAAAATGAGAGAAAAAGTACTAATGTAGATTTGTGCATTATGTAAGCTGTCATTTACAAGTAACACTGATCCATTAGTCTCATCTCTTTAATAGTAATATTTTATGCTTTTTAATATTATACTGATATAGAAACATCTATTATAAGTCACCAGAAGAAGATGGTAAATATCTTTATATGTGTATAGGGCCTTCCTGAGCCACTGAGAACAGAGAAAGAATGTAGACTCAAGCCAAGCTCTCACTCATGGTTACTCCATATACCAGATCCTACATAAAGCCTTCTCTGATTCATGGGGTGCAGAGTGTGGTGGTCTGCTCAAGGCTGGTGTATTTCTTTAAAACAATTTACTTCCCATAGCCTCATGCATTACTGTGTGTATTTCTGATCTCTTCCATTAGTCTATAAAGTACTGAAAGTTCAAAGCTATAATTTATTCTCCTGTCCCATTAAAATAAAACAGGATTTAACTTTCTACTTCATCTATGAAAACAAGCAAATCTTTACTATGGCTTTTAGGTAGAATGGACATAAAATTTATGTCGTATGTGGCTGGTGAGATAACTTGGCAATCTAAGCACCTGCCTGGCAAGCCCAAAGACTCAGATTTGGACCCCAGTCCCCCATGCCAGGCCAGCCCCAGAACCCTGCAAACGCCATGCAGGCGACTGAGACTGGGTGTGTTGGCACATGCTTATAATCCTAGTACTGGGAGGGCTGAGACAGGAGGATCACTGTGAGCCTGAGCTTGGTAGCAAAACTGTACCAAATACATAAATAATATAAAAAGATTGTTTAAATAATTTGTGTTTGTTTGTTTGTTTGGCGGAACCAGGGATTGAACTCAGTCCCTTGCATTTGCCGGGCAAGCACTTAATCTACTGAGCTGTCTCCCTAGCCTCTGTTTAAATAATTTATCTCAAAACTTTTAATGAGGAAGCATCATCAATAATTACTCTTGTTACAATAAGCATAAACCACCACTATTCAAGGCAAAGTAAGACGTTGGGTGCTGTATTCATGATTTGACCACTGCTTGGACTCTAGCCTCTTTCTGGGTCATGCTGTCCTACATGCGATAAGTTTCAGTCATGCCAAGTACCATCAGGGATGGTGCTGTCTCTCTGTCTAAATGTTTGAATAGGATTCAGCAGAGATGGTCATCTTCATAATAGTTTTCAGCTTTTAGAGAGAGTAAGGTAAACATAACCCATTGGTCATGGTTCTTAGCATATTGTCATCTTTCCTATAAGCTTCTGTCTGTCTCTCTGTAAATCCTGTGGGGATCCGTGCAGAGTTTACATCTTTGATTTCCTATCACAAACAACTTGGAGCTCATTATAACAACATAATTAATTGTAGTATTTATAGAAAAATATTTCAAAAATGCCTTATAATCCTGATGGGGCCCAAATATTACTTGCTGGGCTGAGTGCCTGAATTAAAACTTGAAATTACATGGCTTTCAACCTGCCTTCAGATTTTATGTCTGGAAAGTGACTAACGCATGATCTTTAAACCCTAACTCACCATTAATTTATTGAAAGATGAACAGTGAAATACTTACAGATCATTCTTATCCTTTGAACTGAGCCTGTCTCATTTCCAATTGGGGGAAAGCATGTTTTGATGATATTGTTTCCCCTACCATGTGTTGACACTAACTGTATTTATTAGAAACTGTGATTCTTAACATTAATACTCTATTCTAACTGCTTGGCCATGAAAGAATGCTATGTAAAACTCCATAGAACAAAATTCCATATGCTTTTTACATTTTAAATGGTAAATAGATTTCCAGCTATTAGACTTATAAAATACATTTTAGTGATACTTATGATCTTTAGTATTTGTTAGTCTTCATTTATGTTTTTCTACATAAATAACATTTACAGTGGATAGATTTATAATTTTTATATTTTCATTGAAGTAATGAGAAGCCAGAGTATACCAAAGCAAAATTTTGAAACATGTGGGTCACTTATGAGTACAGTCTCTAGTTGCTTCCACTTACCTATGAAAGCTTGTAATTTCTCTTTCTTTAAGCTGAGTAATATTCGATTGTATAAAAATACATTTTTCATTTATTTCTCAGGTGATGGGCATTTTGGTTGCTTCCAAGATTTGGTTATGACAAATTGTGTTGCTATTAATATGGGTCACATGTGTCATTGTATGATGTTTTCAGTTCTTCTGGGAAAATTCCCAGAAGGGCAATAGCTGGATTGCATAGGATTTCCAATCCTGGTTTTTTGAGAAGTCTCCACATTGATTTCCATAGTGGTTGTACCAGTCTACATTCCCACCAGCAGTGGAGAGGGGATCCATTTTCCCCACAGCCTCTCCAGTATTTATTTTTAGTTGATTTTATGATAGCCATATAACCATTCTTTCAGTGGTGAAATGATATCTCAATGTTATTTTAATTTCTTGAATGGCTAGTGATGTGGAGCATTTTTTCATGTATTTGTTTGCCTCTGGTATTTCTTCCTCTGAGAAGTATATATTCATCTCAGATGCCCATTTTTGAATTGGGTCTTTAAATTTTGGGACCCTAATTTTTTTAATTCTTTATGTATTCTAAATCCAAGACCTTTGTTCGAGTGACTGTTGGTTAAATTTTTACCAAATTTGTGGTTTGTGTTCGCTCTGTTGGTAATTTCTTTTGATGTGCAGAAGCTTCTCAATGAGAGGAGCTCCCAGTCATTAATTCTTTCAAATATTTCCCATGCACTCTGAATTTTCATGTGTGAATATCATATTGTCTCCCTAGTGTAAGAACCCCAAAGAAGAAATAAAACCTGAAAGGTATAGTACAACAGAAAGAAATGGAACTTAAGGATTAAACATTGAAGAGGAGAGGAAAGAGAAAAGACAAAAAAAGTAGGGGAAAAAATGCAAGGATATATACCAGTTGAAAATCTCCATCAGTCTTTTCAAAATAGCAGTTAATGTGTAAAATTTTCACCTTGACTAATGCTGTATGCTGATAGCTGCAATCTAAGCAACTACATTGAGAACAGGCTATGTGTAAGACAAAAACCATGCTTGAATACCTGATATCTTGGTCTCTTAAATATGTACCATTTATAATGTCATATCAATTATTACTATACCCTTTTTAAAACAAACTTTTTTTTTAAAAAAGGTTAAAAAAGGCAAAAACAAAGTTTAAGATTTCTTGAAAGCAAGGTGTAATATCCAGCCATATGTCCAATCTTGCATAACTATATCTGATAATTGGAGCAACAGATTTGACAATAAAATAGATAATTTATCAACCATTGTTGATAAATTCTTGGTTTGAAAATCTGTAATTTTCAATATGTATTGTTGTATATTGCCCTGTTTCTTTCTTTGTTTCTGATTTTTGTTCTTGCATGGTTTTTACTTTTCAAAATAAAATTAAATATTAAAAAATATTTTGAAACAGCTCAATAGCAAGGGCAAAACTTGTTATTCTTGGAATGACAAAAGGTATTGAATGAGAAGTTCTTTCAAAAAAAAGTTAGAACCCAATGCTTTGTGAAATACAAAAATGAAAGAGTCAGCTCCTTTCTCAAGAAGTCTTGGCTCGGGAGAACTAAAAGAATCTACTAAGAATAAGAGGTTAGAAATGTAATGGAGCTTGAAGTAAAATAAAATTTGCAACTATTACCTTGAGTTTCAATTTGATGCTAGTTTTTAAAGTACATTCTTATTTCTCTGACATTTAGTCTTCATGCAATAATAAATATGAGCATAGCTTTCATTTGTTTAGAAATGTAATTTCATTTTCCATAATTACTATTGTAACTGCTATTACTGTAGAGCCTCGTTAATTCACAATAATGACAAGAAGACAATTGCTGAATTTTGAAAATTGCTAACTATAAGAGCAAATATAATGAAAGCTGTGGGTATTTTATCTCAGGATATACTGTGTTCATTTATATTTACAATTTTAGCTCAGCTTTTAATTACTCTAATAACATTAGAAACAGTACTCTAAAACATATTCTATGAAACTTAAAGTATAATAGATAATTTCTCTCCCTCACAGTACTTCTTTAGGATACTGAATTATTCTAAAGGATATTTAATAACATTCCTTTCCTTAGGGATATATTCAGTAATGGGATAGCATAGGTGTTTTACACTTCATCTGTCTTTGAGTACATTGTATGCTAGTAGTTCAGTAGTAGAGAACATACTTAGCTTTGAGGAGGCTTTGAGTATAATTCCTAGCATAAAAGACAAAAAAAAAAAAAAGTATTCATTTAGTCCGTATTCAAATTTTTATGTCTTAGTCATCCTGAATGTGTGTTGCATTGTTACAATTTAACTTAAACTGTATTTTAACCTAAGAAAATTTTACCTTATGTTTGTTATTAGGTATTTCTAGGTATTTCTTTCTTCAGATAATATAAAATAGATTCATCATCTTTGTTATCTCTTCTTTACCCCAAATGTATGTTTGTTGTCTTGTATAAATTTCTTATCTACTTGAAACTCTTAAAAAGCTTTTTTTAAGAAACATAGCTTTTTAAAACAGTGAGGCAAAGAAGAGTTGAAGAGAATTCAGGGAAATGGGGAAAAAGAGTCGTTATATCATAGGTACAAATTCCCTGTAATGAATGTTGTCCTTATATATAGCTAAAAATCACCAAGAGGAAAAGTTTAAAGTTTGGAGTTTAAGAAGAAAATTCAGATATTTAGATTTTGAGCCTGAGTCAGGACGTGTATTAGCACATAAAAGGAACTCTCCTTGGTAGCTCTATAATGTCCATTACTTTTTTTTTTTTTTTTTTTTTTTTTTTTTTTTTTTTTTTTTTTTTGAGACAGGGTCTCACTATGCAGTTCAGGCTGGCCTTAAGCTCACTTTGTAGCTCAGGCTGGTCTCGAACTCACAACAATCCTCCTGCCTCAGCCTCCCGAGTGCTGGGATTACAGGCATGCGCCACCATGCCCGGCTGTCCATTACTTTTTGATTTTTTTCTTTTTCTTTCTTTTTTTTTTACTTTCTGATTTTTTTCTTTTTCTTTCTTTTTTTTTTACTTTCTGGGAACATTTTTATTTTATTTCCAGTCATCTCCATATGTTATGATTGTATAGTCTTAAATCAACATACTACAAGGTAGTATAAGCGAAATAAATTTAGAATTAATGCTTTCAGCCTGTGCTATTTGCAAACACTCAATTATAGAAATTAGCCTGGCCATTGCGGTCAGGTGTAGAATCACTTTTGTTTTTTTTCTCTCTGTGTCTTTAAGAAATACATGAGAAAATGTCAGGGCAATAAAAATGTGGCCATTTTTTTTTTAAAGAAAGACAATGGAATCTTTAGAGGCAGTCTAAAACACATTATGGTCATTGGCTCCGATTTCAAATATGTAAATAAACAAATTTTATTCCAAAGCCAAAAAAAAAAAAAGGAATTAATGCTTTCAGTACTGAGGATGTAATTAATATCTGAAGGGAAATTTTAATAGTTTTCCTAGGTTGCCACATAATTGATAACTTCAAAAGTTTGACTAGTAGATTTCTCTGTATCCTTCATATAATTCTCCAATATTGACATTATATAGGCTTTTGCTCATTAAGGCATAAAATACTATGTGCCTACTATTATTCATTTATTCACATAATAATAATTTGCTAAATAAGAGAATGATGACATATCTGTTTCAAATACCTATATGCTTATCAGGTTTCTCCTTTACAAACATTTTTTAAAATTTTATCATATTAATAATTTCATGGTTACCTGATAGAATGGAATGGGCTATTTCATTGCTCTATATTTTGGCTAAACATGTATGTTTGCTATTTCCATCTGTTCTACATTAACAAGCAATAGCCACTTCCTATTAACATGGGAAATCTCACTGTCTCCAGAGCTTTCCTCTCAGGACAGAACTGACCCAGTGCCTCTTCCCCAGACTGACATATAACTGTATATGCTTCACATTCACTATGCATTCTGTATGTTGTCTCTTATAAATTTTTGTGTACAGTTCACCCAACATCACTTTCTGAATCTGATTCTGATTCATCGCAGAATTTAACTAGTCAACACTGATTTTGCATTTTAGAAAAACAGCGCAATGTAGAAGGAGAAAAGGACCTAAAGCAAAGGGCTTGGCAAAAATTGGCATAAATCTCAACTAAGAAATTTAAGTGGATTTGAGTTTAATAATTCCATTAAACTGTCCTGAATTTGTCTCATGATATACAGAAGAAAAAATCACATTTCAAATTTAAAAAATGTAAAGATGTAAGATTTATCTTGCAGTGAACTTTTAAAGGAAGTTTCTTATCTTTTCTGATTGTACTTTAAATTTCCCATACAGTGTTTAGGTATACCATGCACACTGGAAAAGAAACAGATCAAATTCATTTGAGAAAACATGACAAAAAGTGCTCAGATATTTTGATTTATGTGTTCTCAATCATTTCATGTCCATAAACGAACAAAATATCGGAATCAGAAATGGAACTCATACAGGAAGTAATATAACCTTAATACTTAGTATTAAACACTGGTAATTATCCCTTGTAGAAAACTTACATAAGATTAAACTTGTTTTTTGAAATGTTAATTTTCAGCCATCCTTGTGTGTGTGTGTGTTTGTATGTGTGTGTGTGTGTGTGTGTGTGTGTGTGTGTGTGTGTGTGTGTGTGAGAAACCAGGCAAGTGGTTATTCTACTGAGCTATCTCCCTGGCCCCTCAGCCATCCTTTTATATTGAATATAGGGAACTATGCTCTTTTTCAGTCTTTCACTGACAGAAGGATAGCTGAATTTTTCAGATTATTGTCTGTGATCATTTTGGTTAAAAATATAATGCATCCTTCTCATACCTAAGAATGCATAAAATATTTGACTTTAATTTGATAACAACAACAATGAATCATTTTACCTCTCATAACCAATGGGTCTAGTGAAAATATAATAAAATGCATCAGATTAATTGAGTAATTATGATGGCACTTTATCAGATCTGCACAATGTGCTGGCTGAAGAGTCACGTCAATATATTTACCCTAATGTATATTGCTACACAGTACATAATATATTCTCTATTTTTTTGTCTTCTGGGAACTGAGGCAAATGATTCAATTAGCAAGAACACGTGAACTAAGGGAAATTAAATCAACTTTAATAAAAACATCTATAAAACACGTTGCAAGCAAAGCTTAGTGGTCATTAGGAGCTTCATTCCTGGAAATCAATAAATTTCAAGAGTCATATTTTTATTACTTGTTCTTGCATGGTAGTTGGAACTCAATTCAAGGGCATGCTTAAAACTGCCAAACACCTGAAGATTCCTGACTTTAGGTCATTATATCGCTAATGAGATTGCTCAGTGTGCATTTCCTTTATGTATAGAACTATGTCTGAGAAACGTCACAGCAAGTGATAAATGAATTTAGCATGCCATTGGAAAGAAACTGTAAAACTATGGAAACTTTTGGGTTTTACTAAACATCCAAAGATTCATTGAGTAAAAATGGGTTTCTCCCCCTTTTTACTTAACTGTATCCTACAGCTCACTCACAGTTATAAGAGTATGGGTGGTTTCTATTAACTTTCTATTCCTTTATGTATTTTTTTTCAAATGTTCTGATGTATTTATGTATTTAACGGAGGAACAATGAAAGTAAAATGGTTTTTCTTCACTATCTCCTCTCTCCCCCAACCTCTTTTCAATTCTGTAACTCTCATTTTAGGTCACTGCTCTTTGTGTGTGTGTGAGGTGCCAGGGATTAAACTTGGGACCTTGCATTTGCCAGGAAGGTGTTTACACCACTGAGCTGTATCCCTGGGCCAGAAATTGCTCTTCCTGTGTAAACTGTTAGGCTCCAAAAGATATGTTTGCTCATCTATATCTACTGAAACTAAGTCTATGTCCTATGCTAACCTACTTTTCAAACATGTGATTATATTATGAATGTCCTTCTCATGTTATTTCAATATATATCAAGCATTTCATATACTGTGATGTATTTAACCACTGGTTTTTCTGACTGATTTGAATAAGATGTAATTCCAAAATTCTAATTTATTTTCTATATTCATTAATACATTTATAGATTATGGAACACTTTTTAAATGATGGTTTTCGTGTGAGTGTGTGTATGTGTGTGCGTGTGTGTAATATTTGTCAGAAATCCCTCACATTTCCACACTGATGGAGGTAAATCTACTATACCTAACCAAAATTAGCAAGGAACAGTCATTTTGGGAAGGATTAAAGGCACATATTACAGCTTGTTTCTTGATTTTAAATCCTCTTTCCTTTGCTTCCTTCTTCCCCCTACCCTTTTTCATATTTGGTATATTATTTGTCTTAGCTCATGTTATGTCATCGAGTGTTACTACTCAGGGCTGTTAGGTTCCTGTATATGGCACATCCTTATTATTTTCTCATTCCTCCTCCTCCCCACCTTTTGCCTTTCTTCTTTTGGAACACTTTTTTTTAATGATTTTTTTTCTTTTTCTTTTGTGTGTGTGTGTGTGTGTGTGTGTGTGACTGCGTCGTGTGCATATGTGTGTGATCAGGCTGCCTTGGCATCCGCATGTTTCTGCCTTCCAGTCCATCGTAATCAGGAAGCTAGAGAAAAGTCCAGTGTAAGTTTGCTTTTTCTCTGCCAACTTCTCCTCCTGCATGGTCTCATTAGATTTTTTTAAAGGAATTTAGTCATATTGCCAGCATGTCTTCCCCTTGTGCAGTTTTATATCTCATAATTCTTACGGATTTCGTAGTCATTTCTTCCTATGCTGTAATATTTTCCAGAAATCCCTCACATTTCCACACCAATGGAGCAAATCTACTGTAACTAAACAAAATTAATAAGGAACTGACTAATCCAATAGAAATAATACCACAGTGGTCCCTACATAGATTTATTTTATATTTCTTTTAATGTTTAAAATCCATTTTTAGAAGGTAAACTGTCAACCATCTTGAACCAGTAGCTGGATCATGATAATCACATAGCTATAAAACCTTTCAAAGGCTTCATGCATTTTTTTCAGAGCCAAATTTAGGAAGGTGTCTGAGCCCTAAAGCATCTTAAGAATCTTCTCCAAATCAAAGTTACTTCATTTCCCATGACCTACTTCTTACACATATATGGCAGCATTATGACACTCAGCATTATTTTCTATATAGCTTCCATATTAGACTATGGTTAAAGATGAGGAAAATGATCAATTCATTTTCAATGACAATACTATCAGTACAAAGAAGTGTAACAGGAACCATAAACTTTAAGGAATGTATAGGAAGTAGAAGGACAGATTTATTAAATAAATACATATCTTTGTAAAATAATCTAAGTCATGGGTCTTATGAATGACACATATTTGTAAAGCAGGGATATTTATCCACCTAACATAATAACAAAAGTTTCTGTGACATGATTGTGGAAAGTGACTAATACCTGTAAATGTAACCTATTTTTTTGCTGTTGTGCTACACAATCAAGTATTAGATCAATTCGGATGCACTTTTTCTGTGATTTTATTATTCTGTGCTACTATGACAGACCCTCAGTGAAGGAAGGATGATTTTTTACAGTAGTTTATACAAACATTGCTCTTTAAATTGGAGTAGCAAAGCATCTTAAAAATGACAGCAGTCATGCAATTTAGATTCTCAATTTTAATATTCATTAAACTTAAAGCCAATTTCTTTGTGCAGTTATTTTTTCTATTAACAAACCCATGATTGAAACCTAGAAAGATAGTTTTGGTGAACTGGTGTTTCTTGAAAAATATTTTAATAAAGTGTGTGTTCAACTTTTCTTCCTTGCTACTTATAGCTTTCTAAACAGCTGTAGAACTTTACTGAAAGTGAAGTGCAGCATACTCTTGCTCTGAACCCTCACCCAGGAGCATACTAACTCGTTTGAAAACTCAGTCCAGAGCAGGCTTTCTATCCCTTTTCTCACCCTCCTTTGTAGGTTCTCACAATCTCAGTTCTAATAAATTTGTGGATAATGTCTAAATGTAAGCCTAAATGAGCAGGATTTTTTCCTAGTAGCTTATTCAGCAATGGAACAAGTATTCTGAATTATTACAGTGTAGAAGATGCCAGGATTTGAATGTACTTTACTTGGGCCATTTCACCTTCACCCTGTTCTTCTCTTCTAGAAAGCTTTTCATGGCAGTAAGCCAGCTGCTTTTCTTCCAGTTGAATTTGAAATGCTCTATTACCTTGGCTAAATTTCAACTATATCGGTAAAAATCCCAAAGAGCAAATCAAGCTAACAACAAAAGTATCTTTTCTAAATAAACAGGCTCCTGAACCCCAAGTATATGAAGTGACAGTCTGCCATCAGGACAATTTTACAGTCAGTTTTAATAAGCACATGATTTTCTTGTGCATAGATCTTCAATTACTAATGAAGGTTGAAGCACAATTCAAACAAGGCACCTGTTTCCTTGGAGTGAGCACAATACACAGCAGCACTGAAGGAGTACAGTGCTTGTGGTAGAATACAGGCACCAGAAACTCATTCATCACTAGGAAATGCCAGAGTAGCCTCACAAAGTGCAGACCATCTGTGTTCCTCTAAAAGGTGATCAGGATGAAATCTGCCATGCCACACACCCTCATTTGCTTCAGCTTCGTAAGAAGCCTATTTCTTCCTAGATTTATTTCAAACATATACTTTCTGATTATTAATCCCCCACTTTGTAATCTATATTTAACATTATCTTCACTTGGAATGATATCGTTCACTGTGCATCTTTGTTAATTTATGAAGTGCTTCATCTAAGATTAGACTTTGGTCAGTTATTCTAAAGAGTTTGTGTTCATCCTGCCTCAGGACCTTCATAGTTAGGACTAGGTTAGTTAGTACCAGGTTAATACCAATCACTAGAAACAGCATTCCCATAATTTTAATATGAAATATTGCACTGCCTGAGTAACACTTACTTTTTACCTCACTTCCTTTATTAAGCCATTATTCAATAAGTATGAACCATTATTCCATTTCACTTTATTCAATTCAGTAAATCACCCATTATTGTAATATCTGCAATTTATTAACTCCAACAACTGTTTTGGACCTCATTTCATCTTATTTGCTGTCATTGTATATAACTTAGATTTACATGATTTATCATTCTTGACTGTTACTCTCTAGCATACTCCCTCATATTCTTTGCCTGTTTTTTCTCTTATCAAATTCACCTGTCAAATTTTATCTTTAGTTATATCTTTCTCTGTTCCTACTACCAGTCTACATCTGAGTATCTGAACATTGTTGTAGAAAACCAACATTGGTTCTGACTGATATTAGATTTATGGCCACAGATTTATGGTTCAACATTGCCTAGAATCCTATTGCATTTCTGTAGTCAATTCATGCTCCATATTTTAGAAAGACTAGATACATACCTTCTTTCCTTCAACTTCAAACATCTCCTCCCCCATCCTAATTGATTAGTTTTGTTTTTATATATCTTTTCAAGCTACAACTGTATGATGTTTATATAATTTTTTCACTACCAAATTCACCAACATGCCTTTACCTGTGCTCTTCTTTTTCTGTTAAATCTTGTTTCAGTAGATGAACCTATTTACAAATTATTCCACCTTGAATTCAAGAACTTCCAAACTGTTTTCTGCTTCCCATTGTCCAATAGTTTTTCTTACCCTACTCCCAAGTGAATATATTTTGAATGAAAGAGATCTATTGAAACTAGATACAGCAATGAAATATAACAATTTCGATATTTCAATTTTATTAGGATATTTAAAATGATTAAAAATTAGAGGGCTGGGAAGATGGCTCAGTGGAATAAGCGCCTCTCTGGCAAGTGCAAGAGCCTGAGTTCAGTTCCCTGGTTCCACCAAAAAAAAAAAGAAAGTAGAAGGCAAAAATTAGACTAAAAGTTTAAAATTTAATGTATATAAAATCCAGAAACTTCACTGCATCCTTTCTATTCTATGTGCTTACAGTTAATTTTATCTTTCTCCTGTAAACTTTTCAACATACAAACTCTCTCTAATATTCCATTTAAGAAAATAACTTTCTTTATAAAATAACCACACAGGCTGGCACCTTTTATAGGAGAATCCCTAAAAAGTCTCTTTCTTCCATTTTTGATTCCTGGTCTTTCGATCAGGCATATGAACCCGCACTCTCCTCCTCAGCATTCTTTTCTGGGCCACTGGCATCATCAGTGTTGTTCACTCTGGTGATCAATGCTCAGGCTATATCTTATTTTATATTTCAGCTTCATTTGACAAAGTAAATTACTTTTTTGAAAAAGAATGTATGCTTGATTTCTATGTCACCAATTTTCTCTGGTTTTTGTTCTCTTTGTCTGACAATTCCTTTAGTCCAGTTGTTGGTTTCTCTTTTGTTTTGCAAGTTATGTTGCCTATCTGCAATTCTCTGGCTTGTATCCTCCCTCTTTTTAAGCTCCATTTATTCATTGGGAATCTTATCCAGTCTTGTGTTTTAAATGTTCTTTGTGCTCTCAAGTCTCCAGCTTTACAGTGCCACTGGCTTATCCCATGGGAAGTCAAGCAGGACTCTTCCTGTAGGAGATAATGTAAATAAGTAACAGTTTTAGTAGTACATGTGTACTAATGTCTGTAGCAAGAATCTTTATATTTCTTCAATGCATATATGTAGCATACTTCAGTTCCTCTTTCGCCCCTTTGCCTTTTCTCCTTGCCCCCCTACACAACTGTTGGACATCTTCCCTTTTTATTTGTACATGGTTTTGGTACAAAATGTTTACATTCTCAGTGGAGTTGGTACATGTACATAACTCATCCTACTTCTTTTTCAAAGTTTATTTGTAAAATTCAGAAAAATATCAAGAAAAATGATTATTCTTGCCAAATTTGTGCATTGATTATATAAATATTTATGATTCCTAAATTTTTCTCTAGAACTTCAATGTATACAAATTAAAAGAATAAAATCCATGTTGTAATTCAGCCAAAATATGAAATATAGGTATATTGAATATTTGGTACAGCTATAGAGAAATAAACACTTAAAATCACATAAGCAAGTTTTAATTTGAAGAACATAGAAATCTGTAAAAACTATAGTTTATTTTAAACATGAATTTTAAAATCTTAGTCTAATTTTTAATCATTTTAAATATCCTAATAAAACTGAAATATTGAAATTGTTACATTATCTTTGCTATATGATTCTATGTTTTGTAATAAAAGTCAAACTTACTTTCACATATATTATAAGAGTAAAACAAGTTCAAATAACTATGGCAAAATCAGTGGATATGCCCATGCTGAAATGAAGAGATAATGTATTTCCTTCCAAATAACTAAGGAAACAAGAGCTGGGTTACTAAATTTAGTGGAAGAATAATTCAAAAAAGAAGGATCAAAGCAGAAAAAATGATGAAATATAAGCTAAAATAAAGCAGATGTGAAAATGATTTAAATGGAATGATATTCTCAAAAACTATCCATTTCACATGAGTAACACATAAAATAATATTAGTAGTCATAGTTATCAGTCATGATATGATAGGAAAATATTGTTAGGAATTAAAAAATAAAGATGTAGAATAAGCTGATATGCAATCAGACTGGCTCAATACATTAAAAGGAATAAATGGGTGTGTAGACACTTTCTCTGATGGAACATTAGCAAATGACTCCTTTTTATTTTTCCTAACTATATTTATGTCAGTAGTATTCTTTGTTACAATATCAGAAATGGTTACTAATTTATTATTGACACGAATTGTCTGTCTTTAAAACTTTTAGTCTAACCTATTTACAAATTATTTCACCTTGAATTCAAGAACTTCCAAACTGTTTTCTGCTTCCCATTGTCCAGTAGTTTTTCTTACTTTACTCCCAAGTGAATGAAAGAGATCTATCGTGTTCTCTAGACACTGCATATATTCTTTGCTCAAACTTGTGATGCTTCAGCATCTCCAGGTCTTATTTTACTTCCTCCATGAATCCTTTGAGGTCATCATCTCAAGCTTTGGGGTTTTTTTCTCTCCATTGATTTTCATAGTATTTTATTTTACTGTTCACCTGCCACTTACGCTTGCTACTTTGTTTTTTTTAATTCCATATCTATTTGTTCTATGTGTAAGGAATATGATTTAAGAATCCTAATGAATGTTCACAGCTAAGTCAGAGTTCCATGTACAAAAAGGCTCTTAACAAATTTTGAAAAAAAAAAGTTTTGATGTTACTCTTAATGATAGTGACACAAAAAGTTTTGATAGTTACTCTTAATGATTGTTAAGTCATTACAGATTTTTGAAGATAATTTTCATTATACTAAGATACATCCATGTTGTATTGTGGATAACAATTAAATACATTGGTTTGTGACAAATTAATATATAGTTCATATTAATTAATGGATCAATCATGTCTGCCCTGTCCAGGTAGCATCATAGATCCACTTTCACCTGACATGTAAATGTTTCCATAGACTTTTTGCTCATTGTCTTTGGACCACCATTAAGGAAGTAAATAGCTCTAAAACTAATAGCATAAAATCATCTTTGTTAACCTCTAACTTGCACAAGACATGTAATGTCTGCTTTCAAAAGTGACCAATTTAAAGGACTGATGGTCATCTTATGCACAAAAGTGAAATGACAAGTTCAAGGAAAGTCCTTCCACTCTTGGGAGCATTGTGTCATCCAAACTCAAGAATTTAAAGAAAAAACATTAATTGTCTATAAAATAGATACTGAAAATCTCTTTTGTACAGATACAAAGAAGTCCAAATCATTTGTGTAGATATTCCCATTCAAGCAGCTGAGGTTTGATTCTTTCCCCTTCAGTATCAGCTGTGCTTAATGACCTATGTTCCAAGTGTAGATTATGCATGGGAACATAAGACATCTTTACTGGGGAATAAACCAGATAAAAAAAATCTCACCTATGTGATCAGTGATCAGGCAAGTTGGTCCCAAGTGTGACAAGAAAGTTACATTGCAACTGTGGTCTTTCTCCCCACTCTAATTCTGCCCTCATGTTAACCATATGGAAAGGAAGATGCAATCCAAAACTGGGGTGCATTCTATAGGATACCTACTTTAGATACTCCCCAGATGGTTAAGATCATTTAAGCAGTACCAGTTGTCTCGGTTACTCTTTGCATTGCTGGAACAAATACGTGACACCCAAAATGAAGGAAAGGAAGGGTTAATTAATTTACTTATTTAGCTCATAGTCAGTGGAGGTTTCAGTTCATACTCAGCTGGCTCCAAGACAGAATGGCATGTGACAGAGACCAACCTTTCCTCCTTAAGTAGAGCAAGAGAACAAAGGCAGTGGCAGCAGCTATGGCAGCTGGCTCACCTCTCTCCCCTTCTTACATTGTGATGCGGAGTGTCTGCCCAGGGCACTCACACCCAGAATCCCAGCACTGGACCTTCAATCAGTCATAAACTCCAGAAGCCACCCCATGACTAGAGGCTTTGGGGACAAACCATAACAGCGCTTTAAGAAAGAGCCTCTGTCTACAGACTATGCATAATGACTAAATGTAGGTATGGTAGCTGAAGGGATGCCAGAGTAAAGAGAATGAATATTAGAAAAAACTTAAATTTATCTAAACAGAGTGTGGACCTAATTGCAACCTACCATACTTGACTGTTTAGTTGTGATGAAGTACCACATTTAAAATGATACAGAGTAAGGAGTATTTAAGAACTCTATGCTGTCTTTGAAATGTTATGTAAATCTAAAACTAGTATAAAATATTTTGACTTTAAGACTGTCTCTTACATTGTTTCCTACAAAATATTGTTAAAAGTTTATAAGAAATACTCCATATACTAAATTAAGAGAAGTAATAAATACTTTTGATATTTTAGAAATAGTATTTCTAAATGAAAAGTGTACAGGTTAAAGATTATGTTCTAGAATGTTATCCTATTACCTCAGCAAGATTATTTTTCTCTACAGTCTTTGGATTTAAAGAGTAGCAACTGCTATAAATGTAGTTGAAATACATGTCTCAATAAATGAAAGGAAAGTGAATGACTTTTAATAAAACCTTACTATTATAATAATCTTTTGAGTAATTAAGAGATTTTCTACACCCTTTGGATGTCTCCATTCTGTTCTGGTAAAAACATGATTTGTTTCATTATTCTTTCCTCTCAGATATAACAATAGATATACACAATGTGTGTTTTTCACAACTGATACACACAGTCTCACACGTGCAAGCTTAGGTGTGCTGATTGGTAAAATATTGGCCTTAGGTCCTTCAATGTTATTTTCCTGTCTACTGTTCTATTTCAGTTTGTTTGTTTTGAATAAATGCCTACTGATGGGCTATCTCATAGACCCGTATGCAGTAATATTTTATGCAACTGTTTTGTGAAGATATATCACTTTTTCTTGTAAAATTGGTGTGGACTGAAAAGTATTAGTTACTGTGAAATCTTTATTTTGCAAAGGAAGAAACTGAGGAAAGCATAAATCATTTACCCAAGTGTGCTCACTTAATGATAAGTGGGTTCTGGAAACCCGGCCACATTATTCTGCCCTATATTCTCTGCACAAAATAGTAGTTACAACCATCATTTTCCTAATGTTTTGGATTTAGTAAAGCTGTTTAAATTTCTAGTTCTTATAATTTCCAATGGCAGTGGATTGATATTTTGATAAATGGGGCAACCATTCTAAAATTGTAACCAGTGTCATTTGTGGCTGAGAATAGGAAATAAATGAATGTGCTATCCACAGAAAATGATGAGATCCAGCTGGAGGTAGGCCAAGGTGTCCAAAAGACATTTCAGCATGACCAGTGTAATGGACTGCTTCTGTGTGCATATGCATGTGCATGCACACATGCACACACATGTTCTCATGTGTCTGGAGCAACAGCAACAGCATAAAAAGTAAAAGCCACTTGTTTTGTCATACATTCATTTCTGTGCAAGTTCCCATACAATGAGGCCTCTAATTATGCTAGTTATCCATTTAAATCATTTCCTGAAACAGATTAAAATTGGCATGAATTTATGATAAAGAATATACATTAATTTTAGTGAAATATAAACAGTGTACTATAGATAGATAAATACACGTAGGCTGTACCTGTGTGTAGTGATAAGAGGCAGAAGTTCATGAATGAGGGGAGCAAGGAACAAAGAACACTGGGAAGTTACCACCTAGTGATATATAAATGTAAGGGTTTGGTGAATGCCAGAGGCCATTATAGATAGCAGTTTGTTTATACCAAATTAGTTGTACAAGTTCCTTAGCCTGTTTGTAGCCCTCAAGAAATGTGAGAAGTTTCCCTGGCTCGGGTGTTATTTAGAGCGAGACTAATCTCAGAGAGACCCCTATATCCCATTTCAGCCAGCTTTGCTGTCATTCTTTTCACCACTCTGATCACTCTACAACACTGATGGACAGGACAAGGGAATATTATAATCAGAAAGGCTAATAGTTGATTGATATTTTAAAGATTGATTTATTGATTATCTGGTTACAGGGTCTCACTCCTCAGCTATGAGTCAGCCTCCTCAGTGCTAGGATTACAGGCATGCGCCACCATGTCCAGTTTTAGGGGCCACATGGCTAGAGGCTGGCATGGCATGTGGTGCCTGGATCGAACTTGGGTCCTTACACTTTCCAGGCAGGTGCTTAGACCACCAAGCCATCACCCCAGCCCTTGAATGAAATTTTATATACATACAGTTAAATGTTTGTTTTCTTATGGTATGTTAAATTGTATAATAGTTCAAATGCCTGAAAATCTGAAAAGCTCCAAACTCCAAAACATTTTAGTGCTGACCTGATGTCACAAATGGAAAACTCCACATCTAAGCTCATGTGAAGGTTATAATCAAAGCACAAGTATATTAAAATAGTGTTTACATTACTTAGTATATGCACATTAGCTGTATATGAAACATTTTATATTAAGACTTTTATTTCATTTTAAAATGTCTTATTACATGTATGAAAATATTCCAGATTGAATACATGTGCAATTTGAAATACGTGTGGCCCAAACCATTTAGGATGAGGGGTGTTTCTATGATTTAGTTGTTCTCCTGAGAGTGTTGTTATGAAAGGAACAAACTTGGCCCTCGTCTGCATCTCTGTACTCCTAGATCGAGGTGCAATTCTAGTTCCTACATGCACAGCTGCCATGTTAAGTTGCCATCTGCTACCCTCACCACAGGCCACAGCATGCCCTCTCATTTCACACCCTCCACCCCTGCTCAGACATTGAATCTACAAAATTCTAAGTTAAATAAGCCTGCTTTTATCTATGGAGCCTATATTGGGCATTTCATTAGAGTTTATGCAAAGCTAACTATCTGGTAGAGTTACACAGCCTGTATCCCTCTTTGAACTGATTTGCATGTGTGCTTTGGAAATTCCAAGACATCTCTGGCAGGCATCTGGAGTTGACTGCCAAAAGCCTTTAAACTTACAGAACCAAAGTCACCTTTGAAGAGAGCTTTCAGGCTTTCACTCAGTTGGTTAATTTCTTAAAGGGAGATTAATGTCTGCATACATGTGATAGAAATGCAGGGAGTTCACTGAGCCTGCCAAGAAACGATGCATGCAGGCAGCAAAGCTGTGGGAGGAGTAGTGAGAAGACAGGCATTTGATGTCAGTGTCATGTGATGGCATCCTTCATGTAATGCCCAAGGATGTGACTCATGGTCACCCAAGACAGTCCATTAATGGTAATGCAGGAACAACTTCTGGATAAATCTTTTATATTTTTATTACATATGTATAAGATGAACATGTTTATATACACATAAATAGTAAAATATTGACTATAGTCAAGCAAATTAGCAGATCTCTCATTTCATGGTTACACATTTTTTTATGGCAGATGCACCAAATAGCCAGTTTTTTTCATAATTCAGACTACCCACATATACATGAGATGCCTAGACTTGTTCATCCTATCGCTATTAAGTTCTAACCTCACGGAGTATCCAAAAGTAAGGGCTCCCTGTGAACTGTGAAATCTTTGTCTCTCAGCTCACGGAAGCACTCCATGTCCAAAGCAAAGAAGAAAGGCTGAAAATAAAGAAAAATGAGAGCTCTGCTTCTCTCTTGAAGAAAATTTTCTTCTACAAGAAGAGCAATTCTTAACCATAGTGAACCTGATATGGGAGTTAGAAAATTAAATAAACATGGACTCAAATGAAATAAAATGTATCAGCATTGTTTTTCAGCAAGAGGTATTTATGCCTAACAGAATGTTAATTCTACTTACTGTGTGATGCAAAATCATTAAATGCTGCTTAGGGCTCTCTACAAATTGCCTGTCTTGTATTAGAGTACAAGCCCTGATAGAAAATACAAATTTATGATACTATTTTCATGTGGGCTTTTTTATCTTGATGTAGTTAGATATTATCTAATTGGTTTGGAAAGACTTACGTATGACCACTATTTTATACCTACTTAGTATACTAGTTTTGACTGTTAGAAAACATATCAAAATGTAAGAGTGATATTATAGTTTTTCTTACTTAGTGCCTCAGATGTATGGATGGCACCTAAGAATAGATAAAATAGTCATGCACAGAATAAAACTCAATTTCTTATACTGAGGCAAGTAAGTTGTACCCAAGGAAGCAGCCTTATACAGTGATGGCCTGTCTACGCAGATAACTTTCAATTTAGTGTAATAGAAGTCAAACCAGAAATTAAAAATGTTTAAAATCATATTCATTAAGAAAAACCATGTTGACTTGGTTGACTCCCTGAAATAGGATTGGCTCTTTCACCATAAAAGATAACTATATTAATTGATTCCAGTGATTGAAATCAGTAGTTCCTGTTCCTAGAACTCAAAAATAGTGCATAAGAGTAACACATAAATTTACTGATTTGATAGCTTCAAAATGACATCATTACTTATTATATCTATATCATTATTTTATTATTCTGTTAAAATAATACAAGATATTATCATAAAATACTGTTAATCTGTTTTCTTCCTACCTTGACCTGTGTATGAATTTTTCATTTTCCCCCAGTACTTTCATAAAATATATTAAGAAGTTTACTAGCAAAATAAAGACATACAAAGTGCTACCATAAAAAATACCTATCAGAATACTATTGAAATTTTAAAATATGGACTCTCCATCCCTGCCCTCATCCTGTCTTAAATGGGGATGAAGAAGAGAACCATTGTTACTTAGAATACAACTATCGTAGAATAGATCTTTTGCTCTTGATCCTGACTAATTAGCAGAAACAACCCTGAGGAAACTTTCTCAAAGTGTAGTAGTCTGAGTGAACTTATTAAAAGATTGAAGAGGCAGAAATATTTTCCCCATAGACTGTACCATGCACATGTGCATAAGCCCTCACTAAAAGTAGCTGTGGCAGCGTCTCCTGAAAGAAAGAACAAAGTACATCCAAATGCAAACTTCAGATTCTACAGTCTGGAAGACAGTTCTCTGGCCTATCTGTGGGGCATGCAAGCACATAGTCTTTTCAGCTGGAAATACTAAGACAGGCCATGCTCAGCTGCCTTTCCAGCTGCCTTTGGCTACATGCCTGAAACTGCTGGATGATCTGAGAGCAAAAGGCATACTGTGACCTTGGCATATTGCATGCAAAGGGGTTGATAATCCTGATCAGAGGAAAGAGAAATAGCTTATATATCATGTCATTAGTCATCCAATTATATGTAGATGTGTATATCTGAATATAAACTTACAAGCATTTAGGGAAACTCATTTGAAAATATTTTATAGCCTTTGTCATGTTAAGTCTTCTATTCAGCATCATTTTATGATGAAGGAATAAATCATTATAATGTTCTGAATATTTACTTTAATGCATAAACTATTTTATGATTATTTATTGGTTTAATGTGATGTTTCTGTGGCCTGCTTTATTAAATACTTTAAAATAGTTTGTTATCAGAAACATAGGTCAGGGTCAGAGAGATAGCTCAGTGGACTAAGTGCCTGCTTAGGGAAGTGCAGGGATCAGGGTTCGATTCCCTGGAACCACATGCTGTGCTGGCCTTGCACCCAGGCGCACTGAGCCAGCACCAAGCCCAGGTGTAATACCACGTGCCTATAATCCCAGTGCTGGGGAGGCTGAAACAGGAGGATCATTCCAAGTCTAAAGCTGAGTAGTGAGACCCAAATACATAAAAAGAAATAAATAAAATAAGCATAGGTCAGCTATTTACTTAATGTAAACTGGTGGATTAGTGGACCTAGAAATAGAATCCAAAATTTCAGGTGCTCAAGATTTAGCTCTGAAGCTTAAAGGGCAATAAAATAACAGACAGTGTCAGTGACAGCCAATGAACAATATCAATATATTGGATCCAACTCATACTCACTGTAGTATACATTTGTCATATACAGAGTAATGTGATTTTATCCTCAGGTGGCAAGTAAAATTTACATGTTTTTAAATTGTATGACTTGCTTTGGAAGAAAGAGTATCATCGCTTCACGCTGTTCACTTGGCTGACCTTCATGTTGTATGAAGATGAGCCCACTTTTAAGATGCTTAATTTTATTCCACCTTGAATATTACATGATTTCACATGAATTAATTCTGTATAACCATGTGGAAATATTAAAATTTCCCTGATACACCTTTCAGGTTCTAACTCAAAAACAGATTTGAGTAAAATCTAATAGAAATGTTGTTTGAACTGAAATGATCTAACTGTAACCATTAAGTTATGTTCCAGTGCCTTCACTTAAGTCAATCTCAATTTTTCTTAATGAAGTGTGTTCATTACATAGCTGACCTTTCAAAGCAGTCACTAGAATGCTTGCATTTCTAAATAATTGGAGAGATGGCTTTAAGGACTTGTGATGTTCCCTTGATAGCATCTGGCACAACTTGGAAGCCTGAGCATGTGGTCTGGTAGTCACGGCTAAGGCTGAAGATGGTGTCTGTTGTAGCAACTCTTCCATTAGGATGCAGCAAATGGCTGTTATTTAATACTCACTTGTCATGTGTCAGCCAGTGCAATGAATAATTGTGTTACCGCAGTCTAGCAAGGTAGAGATTGTCCCCATTAACTGGGTTATTTAATACTACTTGGTTACCATTTACAAAAGTCAATTATAGGGTCTGGGGAGGTAGCTCAGTGGTCCAAATGCCTGCACGGCAAACCCAAGAACCCATGTTCTATCCCTGGTACTGCATTCCATACCAGCCCCAGACCCCTGGGCATGGTGGCTAAAGCCTATAATCCCAGCTCTGGGGAGGATAAGGCAGGAGTTTGACCTGTGTAGTGAAGCCCTGTATCAAATAAATAAATAAATAAATAAATAAATATATATATATATATATATATATATATATATATATAATTTTAAAAAGTCAATTTTGACAAGTTTACATTTTAAAAAACCATACACACACACACACACACACACACACACACACACACACTGATGCTTACTCTGCCCCTGCAAGTAATTATTAAAGAATTATTTCCACTTGTATGTGAAATAAAAATTTGCTTTAAGAATCCAGCCAATATTGTCTCTTTTTTTTTTTTTTTTTTTTTTTTTTTTTTTTTTTTTTTTTTTTTTTTTTTTTTTTTTTTTTTTTTTTTTTTTTTTTTTTTTTTTTTTTTT
>PVKA01001652.1:0-83844 GCA_004027165.1 Ctenomys sociabilis | reverse complement strand
GTCTCTTAAAAAACAAAATTAGAAATTTTCCCAGCTTTCCCTTTTGTTCTGTGACCATCATTCCCTCTGGCTTTGCTGTTTTCTCTCCACTCTTTCTCTGGCCATCCCCACTGCCTTCTTTTACATCCAGCTTCAGACCTACCAAGGTTTCCTCATTTTTCTCAAGGAGTAGAAAACTTCGCTTTTCTTTCTCCACATATGCTTTATAAATTCAGCTAACAATTAGAAGCAACTTTTTGCCTAAAAGTATAAGGGAAGAAGGAAAGGATTAAATCTCAGTATTTTAGACACATCTTTTTTCTAAGGATGACTTAAAGCTCCTGTGATTTGGGAAAAATCACTTAAATGTTTTGATTTGATGACACCTTGCACTTCTAATTTTGAAAACAGAAATAGGTTTCACTTTCTTGTCTTAATTTATAAGCTTACTGGATGACCATGTAAATTAATGAATGTCAGTCATTTTGAGAAATGCAAATAATATGACATCTCTAATACTACTACAAGGATTTCTTTTCAAAACTCAAGGACCGGAAGAGCATTATGGTAATGTCATTATTCCAGCTATCTCCCCCTGCACTCCGTATAAACCATTACATTAGCAGGACTAGAAGTTTGCTCAATTAGTAAGTTTTAAAAACCAATAATAAATCTGTTTCTGAAAAATGAAGATCACTAATTTCCTTGAGAAATTATTCTGGTTTCCAGTGAGTGTAAGAAACAAAAAATGGTGATCTGATAAATCTGATATTTGTCTTACCAAAAATATTGGTAAGAAAATTATATATATATATATATATATATATATATGTAAGTCAGCTATTTAGTATTTTATTTATGCATGACTCTAAATTTCTTGAGCAGTATTTCCCTCTACTGTTATTTTCTTCTCCTTATTTTAGCCTGTAGTCAGGCACTTAACCCAGAATTCTGAAATCTGTGACCTAGGAACACTAATGGCTACAAGATCTAGGAAAACATTTGAAATTTGGTTTTGTTTTCAGTAAATTACTGAATGAGAGGTCAGAACATGTTCTTCATTTATTTTCAGAATGACACTCATTTTCCATATCTCCATCTACTCTTACTGCTTCAATGTCAGTTACTTTTGTTTTTAGAATAACAGTTCCTAAGCTCTGTTTCAGTTCTTAATGTGTCAGCCCTACACAGGTGACCTGTAACTAAATCTGGACATGCAGACAGTTCAAATTAGTTAAACCTAACTTTCAAATTAAATCTAGAGAAAAATTCAAGATAAAATATTTTCAAACGATATTTTCACAGAAAATATTCCAATTCTTTCCCTTTAACAATATTCACTCCTGACTACAAATAGAGTCTACCTCAAAAATGCTTAGGGAATCACAAAAGGAGATTGTCTTATAATTTACATAGTGAAAATCTTTCTCTATGTATTCAATCTTCATTTCTCTAGACAGTAGGCTTTCAAATCTCCAGATTTTTCAGTGAGAACTGTCTTCACATCAGTGAGGACAGACTAAGACGACTGATATTTGTATGAGAAGACTCATATTTATGAGTTTTGATAATTAAATTATTTTCACCTTAATGCCATCTTAGCTATAGTAGTGGTAAGTAAAGAAAAATACAGATTATAGTATGAATCAAATTGCTTTTGCACATTTTTCTTTTGAAAACTGATTTAAGAATAGAATCTAAATGTTTCAGCCTATAGGAGTAGTTGGTTGAGTATATAAAAGGGGAAAAATGAAGGAGTTTATAGAAACATGAAACAGTCTCTGGTTTTCAGAACTATAAAAGAACAACCACTGCTGAATATACTTAGAGGCTTTTTTCAAATAAGAACTGTATCCAATTTCTGATATTCAGATTTGTTTTTATTTCCAAAGTAACTTGAATGCTCAGCAGTCTTAGACACGGAAGCTTTTATCTTCTTATCCCTGAAAAAGAAAACTGGATGATTTTGATCTCCAACTTCACTGAATGAATCAACTTTTAAAGTCACTAAGGAAATAAGAACTGAACAAGACTCACTGAGAATGAATTTGTGGGAAGAAAATCATAACTAATACTGAGCGCAGAAATTTGGGAATGCAGAGTTTGCCCTGAGAGATTGATAATGGTGTTGCAGAGAAGAACTGTGAGTCATAGATTTTAAAGAATCAGCCAACAGAATACCAAAGCCAAGAGACAACTGTTAGCTTTAGATTCATTTAATCCTTTACAAAAATAGTTTGCAAACATTATGGTTACACAGTGATTACTGATCTATAAATGGTTACAAGTTTAAACTACTTTGTTTAGAAAATTTAGGTAATTTTCAAATAAGGATGAATCAAATATTTTAATGATGTGAATTTGTTTCATAATTACACTGTATAGATAATATTGAAGCACAGATCTAAGTTAAATTATACCTTTGTTCGTGACTGTGTACAAGATATTGTATCTCTTCCATAAAATCAGCACACACCATTCCTATGAGTTTCTGTTAATCTTACCTATAAATGTTATTTCTTCTTTTCTAAAACTCCTAACCTATCATAATTTGCCTTAACATATAATGGTGTCCATTTTTTAAAAAAAATCATTTTCTATAATATAGGTTCACCTTCAGCCAAAATTTCCTTTTTGCTTGTTAGAAAGAAAAAAGGACTTCTATATTTATTTTGACATTGTTTTTGTTATACGTCACAATCCAGATTTGGCAGAGAAATACACGAAATAAATAACAAGTATTCTCTCAAGAATCAGAAAGTGACCTCGTGCCTATTCTGTAAATTATTCAGATTAATTAATTGGGCTGTTAGTCTCTTCCTCATATATGTAATCAAAGGGCTTATAGAGAAAGTGACACTTCGATAGGAGGGAATGATTTACTAAAATGCAAGTTCTTAACAAGAATGAGTAAGAGCCAGTTGTTACACTGTATCTATTATTCACATGCAGAACATCTGAAAAGATCTGGATGCTTTCTTACAAGTCAGGCAGTTCGACAAGCAATGCAACCTTTGATTAAAAAGACACTAAAGCAGACAAATTATGAGAATCAGTAGGAATTTCATAAAAAGGATACTTCCTATATGCAAGGTACTTATCTTTGATTTTTTTCTAAAACTTACATATGTATAGGTAAGCTCTATATTCTTTCCACAATAAGAAAATAGTGCATAATTCTTTTCCACAATAAGAAAATAGTGCATAATGGATATAAAGTTATTGTTAAAATTGTAATATCTATTTTTGTATTTCCCTTTTCTATTTCATTTGAACGATGATAGCTAGATTCTGCTAGGAAAATCAGAAATGAGAAGAGCAACCAGGTTATCTTATCATTAATGTTCTTAAGTAATTATACTATATAAACACTAGTACTGGAATCAAAACAATTAATTGGAAATAAGGTATAAAATTTAAGTAGGGTTACAAGATGTACACCTGATTGCTCTGTAAGTTAATTATATTTAAGTCTCCCTTCTTCTAAATTAAAGTGAGTCTTAAAAGGTCAAAGATAGAGAGACAAATTATAAATGAATCCAATTTAGCCAGCCTTGGAGTTACTTAACCAAAATCTGTTTAGCTTACATCATGAACCTCAACATGAAGTAGGCAGCTAAAATTACTCTCCTTTCTACATTAGTATTATCTAAAGAAGCTCTGCCTCTGATTTCACTTTCTACAAAACTGGAATTTTGTGAGCCATGTTGTATCTGAGCCTTTTGTGTGTGTGTCCTTACTGCAAGAGAATCAAGGAATCTTCTGTTCTCCCTAGTACTCTGGCAAAATGACAAATCTCATGAATATGCTTGTTGCAGCCCTGTAGAAAATATTAAAAATCTGTTGTGGCTTTTAAAGGGTATAGTACCTCTCAGCCTGAGGACATTGATAAATTATTCACCTGTCTTAAGTAAAAAGAAAAAAAGAAACCCTGCTTTACCTAAAATAACTTCAGGCAACTAAAAATTATACTGCTCTGTGTTTAATGTTAAGTGCAGGAAAACTAACAAGGTGCCCTCTGATGTTTTCTGTGTGGCCAGTGGTGTAGAGCGCTCTCACAGATGGACACCACATGGACTGAGGCTTGCATAATCTGTAAGAATGGGTGGCACTCTGTTTTGCTCACCTAGAGATTTCTAGGTACATCTGCACTTTTCCAGGATGGAGGCAAGCAGCAGGGTTTCTACCCTCCAACTGACACAAACACACTGTGTGACAGTCTCCAAGACAACTTACCTCCTGGTGCCTCTTTTTCCATTTCTATATAAAAGCAGTTGTTCTGACTATATGAACTCTAAAAAGTTTTGTTAGACAAAAGAAATGTTCTCCAGCTGCACTGAATGTTCCAGAGAGCTATCTAAACGGAGAAGTCCTAGGATTTCCAACAGAGCATGCATTTATATGGTAATCGAGTGTTTCCATAGTGGATTCAGAGACATGGGGGTTCCTGTGGACTTCCAAAACTCTCCACTTTTTTCATTTTTGTGTAACTTCAAGATTTGCCTGGATTTATATTAGAATGAAAATAACCTAAAACACTGCTGGTGAAGGAGGTAGTAGATGTAAGTAATATTTTTGAAGGTGAACTAAGTGGCTAGCTCAGTGGAGTAAAGCACCTGCTTAGGCAAGCTTAGACAAGTGCAGGGACTGTGGTTTGATCCTCAGCACCACAAGTGCTGCCATCTCCACCCCAGGGTGGGCGTAACCAGCCAGAATCAGGGCATAGTGGCACACACCTGTAATCCCAGTACTGGGAAGGCTGAAAGCAGAATGAGACCCTGCAAAAACCAAATGCATAAAAAAAAAAAAAAATGGTGAACTAGCAAAAAGTACTACTTAAACCCATCTCCTTTTTGCCTTCTACTGGGGAAACAACAGTTTTATTTTCAGCAGGTGTCACTTTGTAGGTAGTTTTAGTTAGCAGAATTTAAAGTCCCTTCCTCCTCAAAAGTGATTTCCTCCCAACCTGATTTTCCTCTCCAGGCCTGCCTGGGATCACCAGGGAGACTGATTTCTGAAGGATCAAGCCAGGAAGGTCTTGTTTCCTCCAGAAACTCAGCTAGGAGAAGAGGATTCCACACAGCACCTTAGTAGCATATGCCTGGAAAGTATTTATTGAATGAATGAATTAAAAAGAATCAAAAGAATGAATACACTAACATCTTTCCTTAAGATAGTATTTTATCAAAGCCAGTCATTTTGCCAAGGCCTGGTGAAGTGAAGTGCAGTTGCAGCTCAGTGGCCAGGAAAGCTGGCAGCTGCTGATGCATACCTAGGACCGTGAGGGAGGGTGGGCGAGAGAGGCTGGCGTGGCAGAAACTCAGTACTACTCAGGACAGAAGAGAGAGACAGCCTCGAAATCCTGACCGAAGTGAGGTGTCCAGTTCAGGAACCTGTGCACCATTTCATTCCATATCGGCCATTTCTCTTTGGTAGCGGCACATAGATCTAATCTTTTCACTAGACTTTGGATTTAAAAGAGGTTTACTATCACAGGAATTGAACCTTAATAAGATTGGTATCTGAGTGAAAACTGACCCTGCATCCATTAAGATGTCAGAAGCCAGAGAAACAAAGGCTGACCCCTTAGAAGGGGAAGCAGAAGCATCACATTGGCTTAGTCACAGACTAATGGCTGCATGGGAGGCACAAACTGTGTCATAATTGAACAGTGCTGGAATTTAGCAAGTGCGCCATCTTAAAAGGGGGCCTCTATCCAGTGGATCCAATTTAATAAAACATCCCTTTCTGCCATGTGCATCAGTCATGGTGATTTATAGGAATTACCCAATTTCTCCTGAGGACACCAATGAAATATGTAGGCAAGTTAAATGGGAGGAGAAAGTAAAAGAAAGTAAAGGTGAAGAAGTCTTTTCCTGTGAGCATAACAGCATGTTCCTGCCAGTCTTCCAGTCTCTGCACACACAGAGTTTGTGTGTTGATTAACACTGTTACAGTTTCATCCGTTATTACTTAACTGACATGTTGCTGCAAATTATAGCTGGAGCACAGTAGTGGGTTATGGATACAAATAACATTTAAAATAATTCCTTTCCTTGATACCTAGAGGAATTGTGAACTCAACAGCGGGTTTTCCCTGTACTCTAAAAGCATCCATCGTGCTGAGTAAAATAGCTGTTTTTCAGATCATGCTGAGTTTTAAATGTAATGTGTTATAAGGTGTTTATTCTCTCACCTATTAGCTCCCATTAGCATTAATGCGAGTCGCCTGAACAAGTGCTCCATGAGGTAGTGAAAATACCATCTTTTCAGGATGCCTTCCTGAGAAATGCTTTATTTCAGAGAGAATTCCTTCCTTAACCTCAGCTATTATAAGTGTCATGTCATTTGTTGTACCGTCAGATGTTTAAAAATTGTTATTGGTAAAATGAAATAAAAATAGGCATATCAAAAATTATTATAACAAAGGGTGTAAAGATAAAGGATGATTGGAAGGCTATTTTAAAGCATGGGTAATGTAGTGATCTGCCAGATGCATTGCCAGTCTCACACCTTGCAGGAGTCAGAGCTTCCTTCGTAGAGAGGCTTTAGGTTTGTTTAGCACCATCTTCTCTCCCTCCTCACCAACACCCTCAGGTTCCACTTGAGCTATTCCTTTTTTTTTCTTTAATTAAAATAAGACTCATCAGATGCCAAAGAAAACAAAACTAGAGTCAAGTTTTCTCTCTTTTTAAGGTTTAAATATTTTCCCCTAGTAATATATATTGTCAAACTTGGTTAGTCAGGCATGCGGTAAATAGACAAATGAAAAACGTAGGAGCACAAGAGTCACTGGCACATCAGAGATTGACCAAAAAATTATTATCAGACATTATTATCAATTAGCCAGCAAATCAGAATAAACCAAGTTTATATTTTTCTTTAAATGAGAACCATAAGAAATGAATGGCCAAAGAAAAGATACAGAATTAATAGTGTTCCATTGGTTAGATGTCTGTGGGCTGACATACCTGCAGTTTCTAAATGGTGCTTGACTTCTTTTAATTCCATTTTCTGCTAAGAAACAGGAAATGGTTTACAACCAAGCACTTTGCCACCAACTGCGGGAGGCAAAGGCTGTTTGTATTCACACATGCTCTTCAAGGTCTCTAGGGAGCCATTTCAGGATAAAACATGCCTGCATAACTCCCTGCCTCTAAGTAAAAACAATTTGCTCTTATACAGTATTTGTGGGATCTTTCTATGAGTTTGAGAAAGAAAAAAATCTGAGGGAAGAGGCAAGGTAATAAGTCACTTTCATGTGAACTTTCTCCATCAAAAATCACACAAACGGAGTTGGAAGACCCACTTTGAAATAGTGATTCTTAAATGGAAATAGCTCATTTAAAAAGATTAAGTAGGAGTGTTATGATCAGCAGTGGCACAGCTCAGAAGTGATTGCTGTACTGGAAGCCAAAAACAAAGGGGAATAAAAAAATAAGATATTGCAAGGATTTATTATAGAGAATCAAAGACTAGAGATGCCACTGAATATCCATACACCATGTAATCTCATAACTTTCTTTTCTATTGCAGAATTTTTAATAAATTTGCAGTACTCTAATAGTTTTCCTATTTATACTATTTTTTTTCTTTAAGAGATAGACTCTAGGAAAAAAAAATGTAGTACTTAGAGATAGTTGGATTACTTGAGAAAAAAAGTTATCTCCACCACCTTTAAGTTTATGAAAGGAGAGATCCCTAATAGCTAATTCCTAGGAATCCTTAGAGACTTTCTTTTAATAGATAGGAATAGTTCATAATTGTGTAGCAAATGAATTCAATTATAAATCGTTTCTATCTATTAATAGGAAGTCCCTAGAGATCCCTTAGAGTGAAAATCTCAATAGGTATCCAGGTAGGTGTCCCACAAATTTTCTTTGTTCAGTTGTATACATTCACTCAGCCAATGATCAGTAGTTATTGTGAAGCTTCCACCTGTCAGGGACTGTACTTAATGTAACAGAAAAGCAGTTGAGTCATGTAAAGTGAGTGTAGACTATCTAGAATTGCATTCTACTTATGATAGTTTTGTGCCTTCGATTCAATTTATTTCATGAGATAGAATTCATAAAATTCTCATAGCATACAGAAAGACAAATGGTTAACATTTGTTTATCTAGTTTTTACACTTTTAAAAATTACCAGAAATACTATAATATAAACCACATGATTCCTCATTACTTAAAACCATAAGAAATATGAATTTTTAAGGCTTCTTCTGTTAAACTTCCTACGCTAAAAAGGACAGCAGTGTATGATAGCAACAGCCTGTAATCTGTGGCCCAGCCATTCATCTACCATTTATTGAATGTTCATCATTTGCCAGCACTCAAAGTGTGAAGGTACTGAGGAAAGAAAGATAAATGAGACGGAAGCCTGGCCCTCAAGGGCCCTCTGCAGTGTGGCACTTTCTTGGGTCTGTGGCTAACCCCAGACACAATGCTAGACTGTTGTTACAGTGTCCCTCTTCAGGCACTTTCTTCAGGCACCAACGCAGCCTAGTTTGACACAGATATAGGAAACCAAACAGGAAATGTAACATGTGAAGTGCTGGACATACTAATTTACTTGCTTGTATTAATCACTTCATGGTACCCATGCACAATACAATACAAGCCCCAGGAAGACACTGCATCCAACAGAAATAAAAAGTTCTTACAAGGGCACCCAAATCTTAATATGGGATATTTTCTTACATTACATGTGAATTATAGAGTAACATAAATACTTTAAAATTTTGATTGTACTTCACCAAGAGAAAACATAAAAAATATTTTCCTTTGGATTGAGAGACTGGGCCTTGTGTTTGCTTACTAGATATGAATAAGTAGCTAATTTTGAGAGGGTATTTCTAACATCATACTGTTTCTAAGTTCATACTCCATTTTCCTGCTATTTATCATTATAGGGAAGGTAAAACCATAGTTTCTTTTATATTTCACCTGTAGTGCTATAGCAAAAGTCAGATTATAAATTATAAATTTATAAAGTATAAATTATAAATTTTGTGTGGAAAGGGGGCTTGATTAAAGAAAATGACTGGAAGAAATGGTTAAAACTGAGTGCTTCTGTAGTAGATTGGTTGAAGATTGGAAAGTCATAGCAAAATATGATAGGGCGTTGGAATGACTGAAAAGTAGGAAACTGAGGGAACACTTAGCCAGGCCTGTTAACTTGAATTCTTCCTGGTGACTTTTTTCTCAGAAATGGACCTGTTCTTTTGCTCTTTGTGTAAGAAAAGCACTTCATACATGGGAGTCTTCTGACCTTCTTTAAGAGAGAAGATGAGAAGGTACTTCCACTTAAAGTCCTGTTCAATTCTTCAGCTTAAAGTGTGTCAAAATCTCATATTCTTGGAGTGGCATGCTTGGAAGCTTGTTATCACTTTTTAAAAACTTCACCTTCTTCTTGTACATTTTTAATTTTTTTTTCCTTTTTCCTTAACTATTGAACATCATTGACAAAAATTACTTAGATTTAAGGTGTGCAAAGCAATGTTCTGCTATACATGTATTATAGTATATAGTATAATAGTAAGTGACTAAAACAGTCAAGCTAATTAATATGTCCAGCGCTTCACAGAGCTACCTATTTGTGTGCAGAAAGAGCACTTAGACTAACGTTCTTAGCAGAATTTAAGTACATCATCATTACTATCTTGTACTTTAAGTATCTCCAGTGTATGCATTTTGTAACTGAAAGTTTATACCCTTGGGCAAAAAATCCCCTCATCTTTGCCTTTCCCTGCCTCCACTTTTCATCATTCTAATGTCTGCATTTGTGAGGCTGACTTTAAACTCCACACACAAGTGAGACTGTGAAGTATTTGTCTTTCTATTTCTGTCTTATTTAAGTTTGCATAATGTTCCCTAAATTTGTCCATCTTGTTATTATAAATCACAGGATTTCCTTCTTGTTAAGGCTGAAAAACAGTTATATCTTCATGTAGATATAAAGATATACCATATTTTCTTTATTCATTTACAGTCAGACACATTTCTTTATCTTGGCTATTGTGAACACTGTTAAAATACTTTTAAAATACCCCTTTGTTTTTATAGTTAGCTCATAGATCCTGCTGGTTCTCACACCTGCCATAATATATTCCACACTGGTACTTCATATACTGTTTCTGTTGCTACCACTGGTGATGACGTTGAAAGTTTCTCATCTTGAGCCACTGCTAAATAGAGAAACAGCTCACATCTGTTAGGGATGATTTTAGGATATGTCGTAAGCACAGAGATTAGATCACTTAGCAAATGAAAATGAGCCTCATAATATTTATTGGCTGACTTGAGATTTTAAAGAGATGGACTAGAATTATGTGCAGAAGAAGTGGAGATCTGTAGCACGTTTTAATACACACAGCACACAGTTCAGGCTGGCATGAGCTGGTCTCTCGGCAAGGTACTACTGGTTTTCTCTTCCTTAAACATAATTATTACACAGATTCCTTAGGCAAAAGTCTGGTCTTGGACTGCAATCACATCTTCCTGTGACTTTTTGACCTTTGTAAGCAAATCACGTCCTTATTTGTTATATGAAATGTGCTTCACATGGACATTATGATACTTCATTATTATCCCCCGTAGAGTTAGTCTACTTTTCTGCTGAGCTGGACAAGGACTCCAAGCTCAATTTTGGCCACAGAGATACCACAAATAATAAAAATCATTCTTAAGACCCAAGAGACATTGCTTACCAAGTAAAGAAAGTTTACTCACTAGGGTAAATACAGTGATTTTCTTGTCTCTATTTTGATATCATTTCAAGAACATGTTAAGACTGGTTCTCAAGCATGGACTAGTAACATAGTAACCTGAAAGGCCTAGAAGACTGTCACCAGCTCCTAGAATTTCTGGCTTTAGTAATGGTGAGATCCTACTTTTCTGACGTATTACTGGGAGAGGGTAATGTCCCCAGTCTGAAGAGTGTTCAGGATGAATGTGCTAGAGAACGATCTCATGGCTCTGTGGAGATGGCCACAAATGAGCCCTAGTTAGCTGCTCTGCCACATAGCAGTTTCTCCTGTTCTCTTTGAAGTAGTCTGGGCTAGTCTCCACCTATTTCTTCTAATGTTTCTCCTCCCTTCTCATTCTCAAAGTTAGTGGATAGAAGAGAAAAACATCAAGAAACTATGACGGACCGATCAGCTCATTTCTCTGTGTGGTAGTCTTTGTTTCACTATAATCTGAAAACTAATTTCAGTGTATCATAGAGCCTGCCATCCCTCTACGTCCACCAGGTCCTTTATGCACCACTTTTCTCACTGGGGTAGTTGGGCCTAGCATTCCCGGTGTCTGCTGACCCCTAGTGGTTGGTGGTGCCTTCTGCTACTCCCATATTTACAAAAATGTAAACTAGGAGAGAATTTTGGCTGTGGTGATAAAGTAAATAATTCCTAATATTGACCATTATATTCAGTCCCAAAAAAAAAAATGACATATTCATTATTTTTTCTTTGTAAAATATGTCAATTCCAAACCTATTTAATGAAAATCCTATCAGCATACAAATTCAGTAGAGTTATTTCCTCTACAAAATCCAAGTGTTTGTTCAGGATTTACTTTCATATAACTATAGAGATTAAAATCTGAGTGTAAAAGGAGGCTTTGTGTATTTTCACTAAATGTAACCTAAAAGTATATTTAAACAGGTATATAGTGTAAATCAAATTTGAAGATGACAATTATTTCAGAGAATATTTAAATCAGATTAAGTTTCCAATCAAGCTGTTTAATATCCTTGAATATGAGCGGATGTGCTGGAAAATTTAATGCCATTAGTATAATACTTACTTGGTACTCATAAACACAATTCAAAAGTATTTTTATTCTTTTTAATGTGTTTAGTACAAAGCCTACACGGTCTCACTACACCGATCAGACTCAGTGATTCTTCCGTTTTCAGCCCCCCAAGTGCTAGGATTACAGGTGTGTGTCACCACATCCAGTTTCAGTCTCCAATTCAGTGTGCCCCGGAGATGCGGCCGGCATGGAAGGTATTTTTATTTTTACATCCATGATGACTTAAAGGAAAATACTTGAATTACATTTAACATGCCATATTACTTGTATTTTACAATCAAAATTTTTTTGTTTAAAATGGTTTTTTTAAAGCTGAGAATAACTGGTACTTCAGTAATTCTTGAATCAAAAGAAACTTGAATTCTTGAAACCTGTAAGTTACAGTAGAATACTAATTACTTACACCAACTCTTTTATAGTATTATGTTACATATGACTTTAGAGATACTGATAAAGTTAGTGCTTCCTAACGCTTCTAGCATTATTTGTTTTTCTTCTCACCTCTCAGTGTTCCCAAGAGAAGGATATAAAGAACATTAATGAAGGTATTTTCCCAGTAAGACAATAGGGAAAGATTTTTCTTCTTATTGAATAATCCTTGTATCAAATGATGGCTTAATTGCCCCAATGGCATATATACACACACACACACAACACACACACACACACACACACACACACATACACACAATCTGGCATTCAGCTAGATTAAAATGACTCAGCTATTCCCCATCCGTAAGTATAGAGGAGAAAAAAATCCTCATGAAGAATCTTCCACAGTAAGTGCAGGAGATGTCTACACAAGGAGAACAGAGAGATCTGGCTGTGGGTACATGGTTTTGTGTTCAAGGATCTCCCTTTAAAATAGAGCACTAGTCATGAATGTCCTCCCCTTTACCACTATTTCAAAGGCCTGTTTGGCAGGCTCTTCTAGGGTCACATCAGGTGGGCTGTGGTACTTTATTCACCATGATATTTCCCTTTATTGGGATGCAGAATGAGGACCTGCTTCTGAAGCATGATTTTTGAAGAGTTGATTTATGGCACACATGTGCAGAGAAACAGTATTGCCTGAGAAATATGTTCCAGCAAATGACTTAGACTTATAGTATTAATAAAACAGACTTACTTGGATAATAGATATGAAATACAAATCACACTAGGGAATTTATGATATATTAACATTATATAAAAGTTACCTGGAGTAGAAATCTGTTTAGTGTCTTTATTCCAGTTTGAGATTTTGCAAAGTAGTTTGCTGTTTGTAAGTATTACAGCACATATTGGTAAATCAAAAAATTATTAATCTAGACATTCACAACTCTTGAAATTTGTGGTCTAGAATTTTATTTAAGTCTTGTGGGCAACATGGTCTGAATACTCCTATCCATTATGAGGCGTCATTTGTTCCAATTTAATGAGACACATGTTCCAAATAATGTTTTGTGTTACTTTTAAAAATATGGATACTTTAACATCCTACACTAAATTATGGTATAAACCAGTTTGTATATTTAATTTCTCAGTTTTGTTTCTCTGCCCATCAACTTAGGTTTCACTCTAAATAGCCTTTCATTCCCCCAACCAATATGAACACAGGTTTACTTTTTCGAAGAATACTTCCTACCTTTACACCACCTACATTTTATCTTTTATGACTTCTCGTATTTGTTTGCATCTGGAGTTTTAATTAATTTGAAGTGCTGATTCCCTGTGGACTAAGCTCCTTGAGAAGTTAAGAACTTCATTTTCTATCATCCCTGAATTTTGTACAGTGACTAATGGTAGTGCTTAATAAGTCCTCACTAAAAGTCCTTTACATTAATGTAAATACTGACTTTCCTCTGAGTTTGTTAAATGGTTGTAGAAGCATCCAACAGATGATGAGCAATTACGAAGGAAGAAAATTCATATTGTCATCTTTAAATACCAATTCCCTAAAGAAGAATCACATTTGAAATTTGCTATAGTTCTAATTGCCTAATTTCCTGCCACCTAACAAAAACAAATTGTAATATAAGCCTCTAAAATGCTTAGTAATATTTTTCCTAGTAGCTTTATCATTAATAATTTTTGCTGCTTTTTCAGACATCTTTAGAAATTCATCATGTAGGTTATGATCTTCTTAGTTATGATTTTATATACTTTGGAATTCAGTAACCAGAGTACATCTCCAATACATTATGATCTGATTCTTATAGGGTAAGATTTTACTCTAGGCTTAAATAAAAGTAACAAGAAAACTATTCAAGAGAAGGAATATAAATGGCCCTGATGAATCACAAAAGGAGAGGCGTTGCAATCATAGGCGCTGGGGTAAGACAATCAGAGAGGGACAACCATCACACCCTTAAATTATAGCATTGTTGCTGACATTAACAGCACTGAAAACCTTTTCCTCCTACACATGAACATATCCTCTCTATAACTGTTCACCCCAGAATTGGAGGGGAGTGTTAACACTTATTTTCAGCATACAATTAAATTGTTTAATCTATCTGTGCATAACTTGGGATTGTAAGAATGAAGTGTGATTGATATGTGAACAACTAATTAGTGACACTATTTCTGATAACATATACTTTTTAATGATTCTTCCATTGAAAATAATGACATACATCCCATGATGAAATAGGTTGAATCCACTGTTCCCTGAGTGTTTCAAAAGACGAGCTGATGAATATATCCTTTACAGGCAGATAATTTACCTTAAATTATCCTTTTTTTTTACATTTGCCTGTTTTCTCAAAATATCTACCACCTTTCCTTTTGTAGACTCAACTTAGTCTTGTAAGAAGCACACTAAAATATCTAGGAATTCATTATATACAGCTGAGCACAATAGTATAAAACTAGCTGAACATTACTAGCATCAAACCAAGGCCCTTTGGTTTAAAAATTATTGAAATGCATAAATAACTGATATATTGCTTGAATTTATAAAGTAAATGTTCTTTTTTCATTAGTGCCAAGAAAATGTAAATGTAAATAAGTTGAAAAAATGGGGTCTATCAGTACATATGTTAGAAGTCAAGTCACTTTCAGGAGAATGTGATGAACTCTGAAGCGTGTGTTTTATTATTTGATGAAATCATAATTTTGCTGCTATATATACTAAATTATATGTTTTCAAATCACTTTTTTGTTAAATGAGTCTCCCAATACTATTTCTACTGCTACTCTATCTAATCACAATAACAATTAGAACTAGCAGTGCTCTTTCTATTTGCCCGGCACAAGGCACACATTATCTCACCTTCGTTCTGCCAGAAAAAAACAGGACCCTCCTAGTGGTCCTTTCCCCTCCTATTAATTATTCATGTCTTCCCAGCCAATAAGGAGAATACAAGGCTGAAGCATATCAAGGGACTTTCTCAGGATTATGCTCATAGAAAATGTAAAAGCAGCAATAGAAGTCTGAATGTCATTAATCACCACTCCTAGAGATAAATACATACAAGTGACTATCATTCTGAAATTTTCTATAGAATTATGGCAATGTTTCCTAAGCTAAAAAAAGTAGATAATCTGATAGGAATAAAAAGTTATACACAGGAGAAAATGAGGCAATATGTTTGAAATTTAGCCTCTGCTGGACACTTATTATAGTGTGAGGATTTGCTTCTGGGCCCAGGAAGAATGGAGGCTATGGCGGATTGTGTTCTGTGATTCACAGTGTGGTGCCACACAGGAGGTTTTGCCTTCAGCTATGTATGAATTTTGAAACTTAATACACCTATCAATCTTCTGAATCAAAGTATGAGTTGATTAATTTTGTAATAATACCTATGAGAAAATTTAATAATACCTTAATAAACAGTAACTTTGGTCTTTTAAGGACATTATGAAATATCCATAGTCCTTTGAAGCTGAAAGTTCTCAGATGAAGGACAGTGCTGACATAAATGATTTAATGTTGCATTCAAAACAACATCCTATAGACCATGGTAGAAGGATAATGACTTTCCTCTTTCTCTCCTGAAATCATAATGTGTCTGATTTTCATAATACAATTTTAAGCAAACAAGGTATGTGAGCCAAACTTGTTAGGTTCTCAATTAAAATTTAGCATTAATTAGGCTAACTCATAAATAATTCAACAATGGTGTAAACACTGCTACTTTCCATAGGAAACTCTTTTCTCCAAGCCCCAGAAATCATTTTTGCAGTTTAGTTTTATTACACAAAAGCTTATCATAGGTTAATCAACAGAAGAAATTTTAAGTATTCAGTAGTTTTTAAAAGCTACTCTTAAGAGAGTTGCTGCTTGAAATGCAACTATGAATCAGATTTGACTTAAAATATTTTGCCTTTAAAAACCACCTCCAATCCAGTAATCAAGGAGCAACCTGACAACAAAATGTTGGAATTTATCATGTTTAAAAGCCAACATCATTCTAAAAGATAGGAATTCACTTTCTACATAGCCCTTCTTGGGCTGAAGGTCAAAAGGAATGTGGTAAGCAGCTGAAGCTAAATTATTAATTTTTGTGAGAAAAGGATTTGTTGTCTAAAGTGGATGCAAATGAATGCTAAGATAAGAAAAATGTTGCAAAATTAAATTTTAAAAGGTTCCTTCTTGAGAAACAAGTCTGTCTCAAAGGTTCCCAGACAAACATGAGTCTGGGAAACCAAGGTTATCAGTTTCATTTCCTACTGCCTGGAATTTTATCCATGATATATTCCTCTCAGTGTCCCATATTTTAAATTTCAAATACTCAAATCTACTGGAAGCATAAATATTGCTGAGAAAATATTTAGTATGTTTACTAATTTTAAAGAAAAAAGCCAAGAACAAAGAAGCTGTAAGGGACTTGCATAGTGCTACAAAAATACAGTATTAAAAGTTCAGTTGTTGCACTGACTGTTGATTAGCCTGAAAGTTGGCCATTAGTGCTGTTAAGTCACAGTATGTTTATACACATAAAGACATGTTATTAAAAGGACACCAAAGGTTGGGGATATAGCTCAGCAGCACAAGTAACTGCCTACCAAGTGTGACATCATGAGTTTGATTCCTGGCACAAAAAAAAAAGTTCACCAATATGTTTGTGTCCAAATAGGCACAAAGTCAGTATAAAAGCATTCTGGTTTTCAGAAAAGAGTCTTGAATTCCCTATTCAAAAACCAGATTGCATGACATCCTTAGGTAACTTATTATTTACATAACAATATTTAGAGCCAATTATATATTGAACGCTATGAACACAAAGGTAAAATACAATATGTCGTCATTCTCAAGGACAGCGGTAGAAGCAAAGATAAGTAAAAAGAAAGACAAATAGGAAACACAATTAATAAAACTGAAATATTGATTAGATTCAAGGTATGCAAGAGAACGCAGAGAATGTGAAGATTAATAATTTCTGCATACTCTGTTATGTAATATTTTAAGTTCTGAAAATTCTTACACTAACCTTATGAATATAATCTTATTAACTTGTTTTACAGATGAGGAACTTGAGATTCAGAAAAGCTGAATGATATGCTCAAAGTCATGGGCTGGTGTTTGGGCCCTGGAATTGCAGGTGCAGAGACTATTCTCACGCATTAAGCTGTATGATTTTGTAGAGTGCTTAATGTTGGTTGAGTGCAAAGTAGGTGGCCGTACAGTCATGCTCTGTCTACATAACCATGTCTGGGACAGGGGTGGATAAACAGCAGACATCATGTGAGTCTCATGAGACTGTGTCTCCCAATCAGGTCCTGACTCTCTTAGTTTGTGTAAATACATTCTGATGTTCACCCAATGACAGAGTTACCTATCGATGTGTTTCTCCAGTTGCACCCTGTGCTTAAATGACTGTATTTCTTCTCATAAGCAAGAAGCCCAAAGTATAAATAATTTAAAGGGCAAAAAATAGATAGCAGAAACAGGGAAGTAGCTCTTTTGCAAATGGGAAGGAAAGTTGAGATAGAGGGGAAGGAAAAGGGAAAGAAAAGGAATAAAAGGAATTAAGACACATTATGAATATGTACTAACTCCACAATGAATGTAATAATAATAATAATATGTGACAAACTTATACTAATAAGACTACTACTGTTACTACTACTACTACTACTAATAATAATAATAATAATAATAATAATAATAATAAAATTAGAAGTTATGGAGAATAAATTTATAAGGAAAGGAAAAGTTAAACAGTTTCTTTATTTGGACAAGTTAAAGATATGTATCTGTTATAGACTCCGCATTTGCACATAATGGTCAGAGCTACAAACATTTCTTTTGAAGTTATAACAAAGGTAACAATAGAGAATGTGTGGCCATGATTTCTCAGAGACTATACCAATTGAGAAATGAGGCTGAAGTACAAACACTAGCACTTACAGAAATAAACCAAATCAGAAACCAGCAAAATTGAGTTGAGTAAGAAAGGAGAAAAAATCAAAACACGAAAACATTTTGTTGAGAAAAATTAAAACATGGGAGCTTGTTCCACACTGTTCATAGAGAAGACCCAGTAAAGAAGATGTAAAGGTGGTCACTGAAGCTGAGGACGTTGCTCTAATGAGAGGGAAACCAGCCTGAGGGATGGTGAAACACATATTGGAGCTGGTCAAGACTTAGTGCTGATGGCCTTCTTGTTGAGGAAACTTTATCATAACAGGAAAAATAGTCACATTTGAGAGAAGCAAGTAATGATTTTTTCCTGGGTACTATACCTGAATTTTATATAAAAAGAGACTGCAAGACTTTGACATTTTGTTTTTAAATGACAAACCCATAATTGCATTTAAAAAATAAAATAGTCTTTTAAGGGACAATTATTTGCTATTATTGAAGATATAAAAAAGCATACATAATTAATTATAAGTTCTGAGATTAATTTGATAAAACAAAATTCAAATATATTTTAGTAAATATATATAACATCAAGCACTATACCTCAATCTAAAGATCAGTAATGAACAAATAAAAACATAATTACAAATGAATCTTTCAAGAAAATATATCAGATGACTATATGCTAATAAAAATACCATGTATCATTGAAAGATTATATAAAATCATGTCTTTGTGAAAAGATACTTGGAAAATATAATAGCATTCAAAAAATAGTCTATTTATAATACAGGCAGATTTGAACTAGAAATATCATTCAAGGTGAAAATTGAATAGTCTTGATTTAATCATGCCTTATTTTTTTAATCATTTACATTTTAAAGAGAGCATAAAATAGTATTAAAACAGAAAAGTTACAAGTGACACAGAATTTCATTTAGCAGAATAATATGAATTTCACAGTATTTGTTGTAATGCATAGTGTTGTCTTCAAACTAGCTGTTCATATTACTAAAAATATACATACAAAATAGGAAGAAGAAAGAAAAGAATATATAAAAAGTTAAGAAGAGAAAAAGGACAAATAATTAAAAAGGGAGGCAAAACATATTAAGCATTAACCTGTCCTTTCCATAGGCCAGCAGAAATCCACTATAGAGTTTTCCAGTCCATCCTGCTTACATACATAGATATAAATCTCTCTCCCTCACTACCTTTCCTGTCCCTCTCAATTCAGTAATTCCTTCCTTTTGGACAGGTTCATTCCTTATTCCCAGCATCTTTTATACAGTGCATATTTTATTTTCTCTTTCAGGTTCTCACACTAAGGAGACAATGCTATGTTTGCACATGAGGGTCTGATTTGTTTCACTTAAGAGTGTGGTCTCTAGTTGCATCCATTTACCAATAAAAGCCCAAATGTATCACATTTTATAACTGAATAATACTCCCCTACTTAAAAATACCACATCTTCTTTATCCATTCCTCAGTTAATGGGAATTTTGGTTGTTCCCAAGATTTAGCTATGACAAGTTGTGCTGCTGTAAACATGGGTGCACATATATTGTTCTGGTATGATCAGGTATGATGTTTTTAGTTCTTCTGGAAAAATACCCAGGAGGGGAATAGTTTGGATGAATGGGGCCTCCAATCCTAGTTTTTTAGGGTATCTCCACACTGATTTCCATAGTGGTTGTACCAGATGGCATTCCTACCAACAGTGGAAAAGGATTCCTTTTTCCCCATAGCCCCTCCAGCATTTATTATTGGCTGACTTCTTTTTTAAAAATATTTATTTATTTGGCCGAGGGTCCCACTATGCAGCCTGGACTCCTAGTGCTCCTCCTCTCTCAGCCCCCTCACCACTGGGATTACAGGTGTGCACCACCACATCCAGTTTTGATAGCTGGCTCAGCACCCGGGGCCAGCATGGCATATAGTACTGGGGATGGAATCCAGATCCTTGCACTTAGCCTGCTGAGCTATCTCACCAGCCCTTGGCTGACATCTTGATGTTACCCATTATTTCTTGGTGAGATGGAATCTCAGAATTGTTTTAATTTTTATTTCTTGAATGACCAATGATGTTGAATAATTTTTCACATATTTACTTGCCATTTGTACTTCTTCAGCTTTGAAGTGTATATTCTTCTCAGATGCCCATTTTTGAATTGGGTCTTTGAGTTTGGTGGGCCTGATTTTGTTTTCTTTATATGTTCCATATAGAAGCCCTTTGTTGGAGGACAGTTGGCTATAACTTTTTCCAAGTTTGTAAGTTTTCTTTTTATTCTGGGGAGATTTCCTTTGAAGTGCAGAAACTTTTCAGAATGATGAGATCCCTTTAGTTGATTCTTTGAAGTATGTCCCTTGAAGTCTGGTTTTTATTCATGAATTCGAAACCTACCCTTATGTCTTTAAGATTTCTACCTACATTTTCCTCCAAAAAATTTAGTGTTTCTGTTTTAGTATTTAAATCTTTGATCTAGTGAAATAGCAGGAGACAGCACCACTGAAGTAATAAGACTATTTGTAGAAGTACAAGCAGAAAAATTTCCAAACATGAGAAAAGAATCTGAGATACAGTAAGTTAGGCATATAGAACTCCAAACAACCACAAACAAATCTCAGTCTACACCTAAACACGTAATATTCAAGACCTCAGAAATTCAGCAAAAGAATGAATATTAAAAGTTTCTAGAGAGAAGAAATAGATCACCTACAATGGAAAGCCCATCAGAATCACAGCAGATTTTTAAATACAAATCATCAAATCAAAAAGAACTAGAAGTCAAGTATTTCAGGTCCTGAAAGGAAATAATTTCCAACTCCGTATCTATCAAATTCAATTGCAAAATAAGATCCTTCCATGACAAAGAGCAACTGAATAAATTCGTGAGCACCACACCAGCCCTATTTGGGCCCAGATTAAGCCCTATATTGTTTAGAAGAAGTAATATTTCTAATTTTTTTTTGGCAGAACTGGGAATTGAACTCAAGCCCTTGTGCTTGACAGGGAAGCATTTATTTCACTGAGCCATCTTCTCAGCCCCCCAAAGTTTCTAATGTTAAAAATTTTTCTTATAAAGTAAAATCTTGTGGGCTAGTGAGGTAAGTCAGCAGACTAAGCACCAACTTAGCCAAGTGTAGGGACTGGGGTTTGAACCCTGGCACCACAGGCCATCCAGCCCTGCCCACAGGCACACTGAGCTGGCCACCAACACTGGGCGAGACCTTGTACCAAATATATATAAAATAAAATTTTGGTATGACTAGTTGAATAAAGCTTGATATACTTTTCCCTACTATTCAAAGAAAATGTTGCACTTTTCTCATTTGTACAAAAACATTGCTTCTTAAAAGCTGCAATTTTAGGGCTTGCAATATAGCATGGTGGTCGAAGTGCCTGCCTGGGAAGTGCAAGGACCCGCACTCGATCACTGGTGCTGCATGCCATGCTCCCCCTACACCAAGCCACCACCGAAAGCGGGCATCATGGTGCGCATCCATGGCCCCAGTGCTGGGGAAGCTGAGACAGAGGCTCACTAATGGGTCTGAGCTGCCTAGTGAGACCCTGTACCAAATAAATAAATAAATAAATAAATAACTGATTTTTTAAAATGTTGAAATTTTAGTAAAGGCACATGTAGTGTGATGAAATAGCAAAAGCAGTGCCTGCCTAGCTCTATGAGGTCCAGTTACAGATTGCAGTGACAGCCAGATCACCATTGTTTTAAAGAGAAAACAATACAAAACAATAGCAAAAAAGTTATAAGAAATTCAAAGAATAAAAAGAAAAAAAACTAAGCATTAACTGCTCCTTTCAAAAGACTAGCAGAGATCAGCAGTACAATTACCCAAACTATTCTGCAAATATACCTAAATATGTCTTTTCTTCTTCTTTCATCTTTTTCCTCATCCCAGTTTTTCCTTCCCATGAAACAAATTGTTTCCCTTTCACAGTGCCTATTGTACCTTCCTAATTTTGTTTGCTCTTTGAGGTTCTCACACCAGCAAGACAATGCAGTGTTTGTCCAGGTGGATCTGAATTACTTCACGTACATATCTGGTAACCTAAATATTCAGTTTGAGATAACATCATGCAATACTACAGCCATTGTTGAATTGCTATTACTTTGTTTAGTGAATTTTTTTATCATTTCGAATGCTGTTTCTTTTTCTATTGTCATTTGTATTCTTTTAAAAAATATAATTGAATACCCCCTTTCCACTATGCGAAATAATATGTGTTCAATAATTTAAAGATTAATATAAAAGAAAAACATTAAAATAGAAGAGTTTTGTCTTTTCCTATAACCCCTTCTGCACCGCCCCATCTCAGGCTGTGATGCTATTCACTCACTCTGGTGTTCATTTCTTCATTTCCTGATGTCACCCAGATCAGCCACTGTCCCTCAGTTCTTCTTCCTTGCTGTGTGTCAAGTCTAGTTATTATTTGAATTGAAAGTGTCATCCTTTATAAGCCTGCAAGCTGCTTCAGTTCGACTCCTCAGTTCATTCTCCATACACAGATTTTTTTCTAAAATGCAATTGTAACATTTTCTTTGTCTAGGGATCCTCAACAGGTTGAAATCTCAAATCCTGTGTGTGATGCTCAGAATCCTTAATGATCTGAAACTGAGCAAAGCAGTGTCTCAAATATCCCAGAAGCACTCCGCCATCCTAGCTTTTGCTGGAACTGTTTGTCCTACGTGGGCTACAGGAGGCCTCCACCCTCCTGCCTTTGTCTCCTGCCCAGCTCCTGCCCTTCTTCCATTTGCCATAGGTGGCTCCTCCTTCAGGAATCTCTCCTCCAGCCCTCATACTTGCAGCCCATCTGGAACAGTTATGAAAGGATGTTTAACTGCCTCTTTAAATATTTTCTTCTTTATGCTATTGAAGAAAAAATTGTATGGCTTCTCTATTGTAGGTATATCCTAGCAAAATGAAAAACCTCATTTCTGTATAATATAACAACAAATTTGGACAATAACATTCTACCTTCAGTCCCTGTTTCCACATCCATAAAATTATAGGATGACTGGAAAGATCCAAAACTAATAATGTAGTAATGCTAGAAACCATTGATAATAATAAGGAAAATTTATAATGTTGCTGTTTTTGTTGTCAGTAATTCCTTGTGAAAGTGATATCATGCAGCCACATGACTCACTTTTGTGCAGAGCCCTACCTTGCAATCTGGCCTTTTCCATCCATGTTTTGACAGAGTTGATAAGGCAAAGAAAACCACAATGGTAGCTTATGAATGCATGACTGGTTACAAAGAGTTTGCCTCAGACGAGGTTCCATTAATTGCTAGAACGGATGACTTGGGAATTGTCTATTTAAGAATTTTTTCTATGAATGTGAAGTAAATATTTGAGTAACATATTACTTAGCAAGGACATAAACACATTCTTTCTAATATAATTTTGATAATGGAGAAGAGAATAAGACAACCTCAAACATTTCAGCATTCACTTAACTCTTTTGAGAATTCTTAATGAGATAATTGTGGGTTGCAAATTATAGCTAAGGATGTTTCCTGTGCATTACACAAAAAAGAATAAACAATACAGGGGAAAATTTATTTTATAAAGTGTGAGAAATAGCAAGAATTATCTCCAGTAATCCTTATGTAGCTATATAAGCCTTAAGCATTTGATCCCCAATGTTTCTGTGCCTAATAATTTCTTAGAGCTTATAATAAAATATACAACTCATGTTCCTATTGCTACTAGGTATTCTGAATTAAATTCAGTAATCTAAAAAGACTTAAATTTAGAGGAATTTACATTTTAATAAGAGCCTCAACTGATTCTGATACAGATTTCAATTAGTTTACCTTTCAGAATCCTTCCCTACAATATGTATCCATCTTTGTTCTGAATTTTCCTGTAAAGTAACATTTCTTAACATATATGTACATGGCTGAATGTGCTTGTTCACACAGAGTAGCATTTTAGATATCTGTAATAAGAAGGAAAGGAGTTCTTATTTATATTTACCCATATTCATTTTGACTAGCAATAGTATGAGTACTGTGCTTCCTTTGTACTTTAAATAGGTTTCTATATTCTAGAAATAAGTACTGATAGAATATAAAAATGTTTTCACTTAACTGTTCCCTGATCATTGGGATTGTATTAGAAAGTGAGGAGGAAAAATCTGACATGGACGTGTGATCTGTTCTGCCCCTGCATCTGTGACCTTGAGCAGGTTACCCTTAAGGTCCTCTCTGTGAAGGGAGGGCAAGATATTTTTTAAAATGTCCTTGCATTATGACAAAAAGAAGAGATGAAGACAGTAAAAATAGTCATTCTAAGATAGTAACAACTCCAGTTGCATCTCTGATTAGGGGAATAATGGAAAGGCCCCTTTGAATATCATCTAATGGATAAAGTATCAGGCCATCATTTAATTGTGTTAACAAGTTTCCTGTGAAAAGTCTAATTAGGTTCCATTAATTGCTAGCACAGTTGGTTTGGGAATTGTCTATGTAAGAATTATTTTGCATAAGCATGAAGTAACAGACCATTCAGTGTACACTGTGTTTTCCTGATTTTTTTAGTTCACATCTAGTAAGTTAGGCAAAAGAACACAAGAAGCTTTTTTACAGCATTCTTTCTCTGGGTGATTAAAAATGTAATTGTGTAAAATTGCAGAATATCTGAGAAAGTATGTGCAAGACTGTTGACTCTTTTAGACCTAAGACACCTTAAGTATGAAATACTGACAAATATTTTTATTTTAAGTTGTCCTATTAAGGTAAGATTGATTAGCCAGTTTTCCCAGCAGTCTGATATAATGACTACACAATTATTCTCTACTTCTAGAGCCTCTATTCTAGTCATTCTGTTCATCAAATAAAACAGAAGTGACTCAAATATTGAAAATTCATAGACTATAATATCTGCCTTCAAGTGCAGCTAATAGAAGACAGAAAGAGCTGTGGGTGAGGCCACTGTGACAGCTCAATGGAATAAGCCCTTGCCTGGCAAGCACAAGGGCCTGAGTTCAATCCCTGGTTCCACCAAAAAATAAATAAATAAATAGCCTTGGGTATGTCTTATACTAAAAAAAGTCTCACTGGTTCAAGGGCTTCTAATATTTTTCTTTCACTAACGTGTGTGAATCAAGAGTGCTTTTGGTTGTCTTTCACCCTGAAGTAGTAGAATTGTCAATGGATTATAAGAAAAAAGGGGGGGAAAGGATTGTTATTCATGATTCTAAATTTCTAAAGGTGAAATAATCTGGAAAATAAAACATCTTTTCAAATATTTTTGTCACTTCTTTAGTAAGAAATTCTATTAACATTTTTGCAAAAGTTTCTGAGGCTTAGAGAAATTGACTACATCAGCACAATGAGCAGTCATCAGCCCCTGCATGGGTGTGATGGGTCCCACCCCATGGACATGTTATAAGCTCAAGTCCCTCGCATAAAATGGCACAGTATTTGTGTCTGTGGACACCGTCATGTAAGTCATACGTAAGGCAAATGCAATACTTAGTACAAAGTCAATGCCATGTAAATAGTTGCTTTATCTTACTCGTTAGAGACTAATAAGCAAAAGAAGGCTGTGTGTGTATAACAGGGAACAGGAACAGCCACTGCAGGCCTGACTACATGCACTGAACAAGTTGCACAATGGCTGCTGGTGAGGTGTGTGGCTTAAAGAGCAGGATGTGCCTGCCCTTCACGCCTTCTGTGCTCTTAAGATGAAACACAGAAGGGAAGTCGTTTTGCTTTCTGGAAATTTCTGAAAAGTTTTGAAAACACTTCAGTTCACAGTTGAGTGTATCATATGTAGCATCATATATTTTATCATGATAATAGCTTCTAAATCTCATTTCCATATGTTTTAGGGGCTTTTGTTAAGATATTTATCTCTCTTATTGCTTGAGTTATTCATCTTTATTTTGCATGTGATTTTTCCATAGGGCTTTATACAAACAAATTTAAACATATTTGCACTCAAAACTAAACCTCTGGCGAAAGACCAAGTTATTGGCTTACTTGTAACTTGACTGCTTTACATGTGAGTCCACTAGAAAACACCTAATATTCTGTTTGCATATGAATCTCTCTTTCACTTTTAAAATGCAAAATTATCTATTCTCAAACTAATCAACCTGAAGGAAGAAAACAATTTTATAAAAGAATGTTATGCCTTTGCTCCTGTTGCGTTTATCTATCTTATCATTGGAACCAGCCCCTTCCTTTTCTCCAAATTAGGTTGTTGCTATGTTTTTGCATGGGAATATAAATGTTCTCCTTTATGTAAAAGGTCTATCATATATAACACCGTAATGTCAACCTGTGGACATACGATAACATAATCGTATGTAGTTAATATAATTTCCCTGTAACTAAAAATCTCAGAAGTAGTACCACTACTTTCTCTGTTTCTGTAGTATCTTCCTCAGCTCTGTACAATGACTATCTAAGGTATATTTATTGGTTTTGAATTCATATATCTCTTATCTGAAAAACAGCCTAGGTTCTGAAAAGAATGTAAAATTGTAACCATTTAGACCCCAAAAGCTAATTTTTCTTGAGATGGACTTGCAGTACTTAAACTGCATTTCTGTTTCAAATAGTAATGTAGTAGGACACTTTGAGATTTCTGCTGTGAAAGTGAGGACACCCCATAATCTTTAGTCCCTGTCTTTGCATGTAAATGTTTTCAGGGAAAGACAAATATCTAAAATGAGAAAATCCTCTTTTCCTCCCAGTATAAAGCATTGCTTATAATTGCTTCCTGACATGGTAATTATGCAGTATAACACTTTCATTAAGATTTATGTTTCTGCCTGAGAAGCCAGTCACAGATTAAATCACGCACACCAATATCATGGGTTCCATCATGCCAGTAAGAAAACTTGATGCTTAGGGAATACAATTAAAATTTATAGATAAGGTCACATTCTGTAGCCTCAAACTAGGTAAGCATGCCATTCTTTCATCTTTGGCTCTAGTTAGGTATACATTGCTCCAAGCTGCCTGCAACATTCTGAAATTTAAGTAATATATGCACAAATGATTAATGTAGCCCTATCCTGTGTATGTTTTGGGTAATATGCCTGCAAGAAAAGATTCTTACAAAGCCAGGTTCCAATTTAAAGCTTTGCAAAAATCCTAAAACATTTGCATAAGCCTTTTCTCAACCTAAGTGTAAGAACTAAGTTTAATGACTTTGCACCAAGCAGCAAATAAACCCTTTTGTATCTCTGAAGATTAATACTGTAGTAAATTCAGTGGATTGCATGAAAACTGCTGTATATTAAACTAAAAGTCCCATATTTAAAGCTCTGTATGTATTCTGTGATAAATCAAAAGTCACTGGGTCCTAAAATTACTGAATTTCTAATGAGATTGTCCAGATTTCTACTTATCTTTTTTAAAAATGTACATTTTCATTTTCAGGATTAGATCAAGGAAAAGGTATTGTACAACTTCAAATAATTTTAATGACAAGAAGGAATGAGAAACCAAGGGATTACATTTCCTTTCAAAGCATGTTCCTATCTTACTTTAGGGCAGAGGTTTTATTAAAATCAAACCCCAGGACTTCAAAACAGTATTTCAAGGTATTTGGCAAATGTCCCAATCATGGAAATATTTATTTGAAGTACAATTAACAATCAGGGTGAGAACACCTAGAGTTTAGCACCTTAGATTCTGGGCAAGGCTGCCTGATCTCAAACACTTTGATTTTTTATCTTTAGCAAGTTAATAAGCCCTTTCAGCTCACAGACTGATTATGAGGATAAAATGAGGTAAGTTAGGAAGTGCTGCCTAGATATTTGCTCAGTGAAGATGATGAGCATTATTGATTATTTGGCATTTTGGAATTGTAACTTATCTACTGCATAAGGACAGAGGCATGTCTGTCATTTCCCATGGCAGTTCCTAGCATAGACCCTCGATCACTTTGGCTGAAGGAAGGTATCAGTCTTTCACTTCCAGTCACTATATTTCTCACTGGTTTCACTAGTACATGGAAAACATAAGCAGACGATGCTAGAGTAAAAAACAAAACATCAAAACTTGGAAGCATGTTTAGGATATCAGTTGACTACAAACAGATCCTAGAGGAAGTTTTTGATAAGTATATTTATTTTTTATTTATCCATGCTATGGCCTTTTCTTCTATATGAAGATATTTCAGGTTAGGGAGATAGCTTGGTGGCCTAAGTGCCTGCCTGGAAAGCGCAAGGACCCAGGTTCGATCCCTTGTACTGCATGCTGTGCCTGCCAGCCAGCCACCCAAGCAAGGCATGGTGGTCCACGCCTGTAATCCCAGTGCTGGGTAGCTGACACAGGAGGATTGCTGAGTCCTAGCTACATAGTGAAAGCCTGCACCAAATAATAATTTTTAAGAAGCTTTAAAAAGATATTTCAAATATGACTACAACCTGCTTTCTAAGTGTCATCTTCTTTAACACAACATTACTAAAGAGTGTTTACAAATAAGCAAATACTCTAGCTACTGACATCCTTGATTAATGACAAGAGTAGAACACCCTCCAGTGTTATATTCCTAACAATACAATTTCTAATTGTTAATTCTTGCTCCTGAAAACTATTTATCTAATTATTTCCTGGTTGTATCTATTTAGAAATAAAACATGCCAATCTGGACTGCCTCACAATGAGAGATCACATTACGAGCAAGTCAAGAATTAAACATTCAGATGAAAATACAGAATGATTTATCTGACTGTTTTTGATAAGCCTGTTCATCACCCCAACACACATACCATACATACACACATGCGTACACATACACATATACACACGTGCATGCATATCACTTGCACACACTGCTCTAAATCATGAAAAGGAGGCAGAAGCCCCCTCTTATGTATGGTTTACTTTCTGTGATTTTAGTTACTCACACTCAACTGTGAGGTCAGAATATCTGATGGAAATTTTCAGAAGTCAGCAGTTCATGCATTTTAAGTTTGAACAGAATGACAAAACCCTGCCCAGGTCATGAATCACCATTTTATCTAACAGTAGTTGTATTCAAGCAAACTGAACAGAGGAGTCTAATTTTGTGTCACAATGTTTGTGTCATTCATTGTATCTCATTGTGTAGGCATTGTATCAGTATACATTGTCACTAGAAGTGCGAGTACAGTTAATATTTGTAAAAGTTATACTACATTCACATAACTTTTATCATAGTTTTATAATTTTTCTTTTTCATTTTAACTTCTTAAGTGTGTCTAATTTATAGATTATACTTTTATCATCTGCATGTTTGAATAGGACCAAACTTGGTATGTGTAGAATTCAGGCATTCCCTGGGGTCTTAGAACATATCTCCCATGGATAACAAGGAACTGCATGACACTTAATATTTTAAAATCAATAAATATAAATAGGAGGCCCGCAAGATAACTCAGTGAACTAAAGTGCCTGCTTAGGCAAGCTTAGGCAAGCACAGGAACCATGGTTCAATCCCTGGCACCATGTACCATGCCAGCCCCGCCTGGAGGGTGGGCTGAGCCAGCCAGAGGTTTGGTGGCTCAAGCCTGTATTCCCGTGTTCAGGAGGCTGAAAGCAGGAGGATCACCACAAGTCTGAGTTGCATAGTGAGAGCCTGCAACAACCAAATACATTATAGTCATCCTCCTCCTCATCATCATCATATATACATACATACAAATAGTTGTCTTAAGGAAAACTTTTCTTATGGTTTCTAACTGTATACTTATCACACATGACCTAAGGACTATGTGGTGAATAGAAACAAGGAGAATGGAAAAAATAGACAAATATTTTTGGCTTAGAGTATCTTTCCAGTAAAATACGAGACTATTTCCATAACATGATTTCATAAACTCTGTTTCTATCTGGAGGCTCTGAGAGAGAGGGAAGTTGAGGCTGATTTGTATTGAGAGACCCAGGGAGGTTAGCTCAGCAGAATAAGGGCCTGCCTGGCAAGCGCAAGGTCCTGAGTTCAATCCTCACCATGGCAAAAATAAATAAATATGTGGTTTGTATTAAGATAGGTTTATGTAGGGCCACAAGTGTGGCTGCTTGGTTGAGCTCTAATGGACACAGGGACCACTCAGACGAGGATCGCTTTCTGTTTGGCAAATGCTAATGATGCTTGAGAAAAGATAGCTGAAATATCCACGTGCTTTATCTTTCAGTCATACATTAAAGATATCTAGAGAAGTGTCAGTGCTCCTCTTTGTATAAATACTTGTTTTAATTGATAACCTCTGCTTAATTTTTTGTAAGCAATTTGTGTTTTGGGGAACATAATGTTTGAATACCTACATATTATAAAGAATTAGATGACAAATTTGGCAGTAAAACCTGTGGACTTTTCAGTTTCATTCATGTGAGTAATTTTTGTATTTCAGATAATCTTTATGTACTTTTACATTTTATCTCAACAGAAGTTTTTATTAAATCTCTTGAAATATTCTTATATATCCATGTGAACATATTGTTATTTTTCTCACTAAAGATACTTCCACATGCCGGGTGTGGTGGCGCATGCCTGTAATCCCAGCACTCGGGAGGCTGAGACAGGAGGATTGTTGCGAGTTCGAGACCAGCCTGAGCTACAAAGTGAGCTCCAGGCCAGCCTGAACTGCATAGTGCGACCCTGTCTCAAAAAGACAAAAAAAAAAAAAAAAAAAAAAAAAAAAGATACTTCCACATAAGATTCAACAACTACTTTATATACTTTCATATTTATTACAGTGTATTTACTGTGTTGCCACCAGTGTCAAATTTCTTAAAATTCTCAGTACTGAGCAGTATTTCTCTCACAAACATAACACCAGCCCTGTTCTTAAAACTCTGACCCATCCTTCCTTTCCCGTTAATACCTAAAGTAAGACAGTTAGCATCATTAAATATGTATAACGTTGGTATTGTGTGTAAATAAGAAGCACTGTGAGACAAACGGCACCATGAATTCTTTCTTCTACCTGTGACTGTCATCGTGCCACTCCGCTCCGTCCCTTACCACACTGCCCGTCTCCAGCACCTACATCTCACCTATTAACGTATGATACATCTGATATAGGATGAAACATGATACATCTGATATAGGATCTATGTGTCTCTAAATGTCTTTTCCTAGACCAGCATTTATTACATTTAGCTTTAATTTGTGACTGATATATCTCACTCTAAAGTATTAAAGTATTAGAGAAGTTGAAATATGAACAAAATAGAGAAAAGTTAGATCTTATAAATGAACTGAAAAGAAATCAGAAAATTTATTATGCAGGGCATCTTGGCTCAACTTGGACATAGTTCACAAAGGGATATCCAGTGAGTTTGTGGAAGAAAGGGAGAGAAAGAAAAGCAAAAAGTAAAGCAGCCTGGCTTTTCCTTCACTGGATCCCGGAAGTTCTAGCTTTCCTTGTCTCTCTCACTATATCCTAGAAATCATGGCAGTACATAGCTTACGTTTTGATTTTTACTATATGTAAATCATCATGGCAAGAAACTATTCCTCAGGGTTCTTTTGCATGTTAAACATCTGTCTTCTCTTTTAAAATTACATAATTCATTCTCAATGAACCATCTTCCACAAAATATACCACCTAAACATCTGGCAAAGTAAAACCAATTATGCTGTTAAAAGCAAACTAGGATATGCCAACAATACTTAACTACTTAGTCTTCCTGGAAGTAAGATACTTGCATTCGAAGCACAATTACATAGATTTGTTTCTTGCATTTTTTTCACCTAGAATATTTTCCCCTTTCTTTCTAAATGTCATTTTACTCCTATTTACTCTCTACTCTCAAAAACTGCTTAGAGCAGTAGAACTTAGCAGTGACGGAAAGAAGACCAGTAGTAAACAACTTTTTAGCCTCCTAACTGGGCTTTTCACTGTTTCATCTTTCCAACTCATTTTCTATTGGTGTTTATCTCATTGGCTTTCATCTGCATAGCTAGTTAAACCAAGAGAATGATTACCTTTTTCTTACCTCTTCTTGTATCAAGTAGAAACCCAACGTAGAAGTAATGGTTGAGTCTCCCATCAGATTGACGATTGCCTGTTTCCCCAGAAAGTTAAAAGACCACCCACTGATTGCTTAAACAACGTGCAAAAGCCATCTGTTCAAAAACATACTTTCCTACATTAATGTGTCAGTAATAGACATATACTTACATAGATAATGGTATTGAACTGGACAGTGGATTTCAATGGTAATCCATTCTGTGCAATCAATATTTGTAGAAAACAATCCAGAACATAATGTACACAAGGTTTTAATATGATTTATTACTTATACAAATGCTTTATACATACTTCAGGCAGTAAGCTGCCTTATTTACATGGCATACTGGGTTGATTTGCTATAGCTGAACACTTTGAGAAAATCTGGACATAATTTGAACAATGTAATATGAAACAGGAAAGAAGGAAACAGGTAGATAATTTTACACACATAGATTCTTTTCCTTTTTAGAAACACTACTGTCTTTTTGAGCTTTTTTACTAGTAGATTTTTGCAACACACAATTAACACGTTCATCCTAGCAATCTTGATCCTTCTTACTTCCCTTTCCCTTACCTTTCCTATCTTATCTGCTCATCCCATGTCTTCTTGCCTCCACAAAGTCTGCCTCTGTTTCCCACCAGCTCTCATTTATTTTGCTCTTTAAATTATTTATACCTCTTAAATTTATAATATGTTTACATGTTTACCATTAAAATATTTCTGGTTTTGATGGCAAATGATTTGTTGGACTGTAACAGTACTTTTCAGATTATGTAGCCCTCCAAATAAAGTGTTCCATCTGCAATATTATGGCACTCTGACCTCTACTATGATTCTTTAAATTCTACCTTAAAATTCTGCTGATATGAGCAAAATGTGAGTGTTTTCTTCTCCTACCACACTTAAATTTACACAAAGGGGCAAAATATATAACAAGTCAGTCATTTCTAGTGCTTTACATCTTTTTCCATTTTGTTTTGTTTTATATTATGCATTATCAATCAGACTTCAAATGTAATTGTAAGATTTCCATTGGAAACTAGCAGTATTATCCTCCAGTTTTGACTAAAATGTTAAGAGTCTGTCAGAAGTACAAGACAAATTCCAGGCTTAGTGCATCTTACGTTCCCACTGCACTGCTGCCTGAAATGAGGCTCCTGTCTGAAACAATCATTCTGCCTATTGCATTTTTCCCCTTAAGGTTAGTTGAACACTACTGTCCTCTGCAACTGCAGCAGCCTGCTACTCCTCGTGGCCCAAGATAGCTAAACAGGCTTCTCATAGCTCATGAGGGTGAAGGGCATGGAAAATGGATCTTTGTGGGCATTTAGAGGAAAATGTCATTCATTTTAACAAGCTGTTTGGTGTTATCACTTTCAGAGTTTGTTAAGTGGAAGAAACCTGTAGGTGTGAATATCCCTGTCCAAAAAATTCCCACATTTCCTGAACAGATACAGTCACAAGACTAACTTTACTATGTCATCCAGCATGCCAGACATGGAGCGAAACACCAATCCTGTAATAGCCCACTCTTATAAGTTACAGTTAAACAGTATTCTAAAATTAAATTTTAAAATGTAATGTACAATCTGTGACAAATCCTATCCTCACTGTTCTATATATTATATTTATCTTTAAATAGTTTAAATTCAGGCAGGCAATGGAAGTAATTGTTTGCCTTTTAACACTTAAATGCCCAGACTTTTGTTCCTGTGCCAGTATGAGTGACTAAAGTAAGATTGAAGATTATTTTAGAATGAGGAAATTTTATAGTTTAGAATCCTCAACTGTGTAATGTACTTTCACCAGATAGGCAGAGAATGGTAGCTACACTTTTCTGCCAGGGAGTTTAATCTAGACCCTGTTGACAGTTGTTTATAATGGAGTCAAATGCAGTTAATGTATAATACAGTTAAATGTATTCAGTTTGAGTAGTATTAACCATGTAGTTCGAGTTCAATCATTGTCAAGTATCTTTGTTTACACAATGAATGCAAATACTTGACAATCATTAAATATGGTGTATGAATTACAATTTAAAATACCAATGGAAGGGGCCAGAGGTATAGCTCAGTGGACTAAGTGTTTGCTTAGGTAAACTCAGGGGCCAGGGTTTGATCCCTACCACCACATGCTGCACAAGCCCTGCCCCTAGGCACCTGAGCCCACGATGGAGTTCGGGCGAGGTGGCATACTCCTGTAATCCCAGCACTAAGAAAGCAGAAATCAGAGGATCACTACAAGTCCGAGCTTGTAGTGAGATCCCGCACAAAAAAAAGAAAACTTAAAAAAGTAAATATGGGCCAGGGGGATGGCTCAGTAGAATAAGTGCTTGCCTGGCAAGTGCAAGGGCCTGAGTTCAATCCCCAGTTCCACAAAATAATAATAATTAATAACAATAATAATAATAATACCAATGAAATTATTTAAATGAAAACAAAAATGATGGTAAATGTGAACAATAAGGCCTTTGTTTTCACTGTCAGACAAAAGTGATCCCTGAAATTAAAGGGACCATCTTAGCATTCATTAAGAAGGTGTGGTAACAAGGAACATAGCATCAGAGAATTTAAATACTACATGAAATTTCTACAATAGTAATTCCAAAGTTTAGCTTAGATTGAATTTGCCTGGAGAGAAGGAAAAATAGCAATACTTGAATATTCCTTTCAGAGATGGTTTGTATTAGAATGGACTACAGTCTGGACAGTAAGTTTTATCCTTTCTATTTGATTGTTTGTAAGCTTCCTATGTGATTCTAGGGTTAAACCCACTGCTCCAGACTCTCCTGCTCTTCTTGTTTTGTGTGTCATTCTTCCTAGCTTCTTTTTCCTCTTCAACAAAACAAATAGCTACAGCTTATATGATAGTTTTCTATAGCTATTTTTCTTTGAATCTGGTATTTACTGTGACACTGATTTAATTCTTTATTCTGACAAAGAAATATAAGAAGCAAATAAATAACTACTCTTACAGAGTCTAATCACAAAACAGTTCCAGCTAGTCAGAATCTGTAGATGTGACTGTACAATGCCAAACAACAGTTTCAGTAGTAGGCATTAAGTTTTAGGGCTTGCAACAGACCAGGAGGAGGTGCTGTCACTTATCCCTGAAGCTCTAACTCCACATGGTAACTAAAAGTAAATTGGTCACCCTCATATCTGTACATAGATAAGATTGCTTCTAATTCATGTGCCCTTGAAGAATCTTTTTCTGTACTTCAACATTATTTTATCTAAAATCCATATTTGACAAAGTCTCACCTAAAATTCTTAAAACTTCTCAGACTCTACACTTCCACTTTTATATTAACGATTGTCTTTCCTTTGATATATTCACATATTTGTACGCCTTGCCCTGCTGCACACTAAGAAGATGATATAGACAATAGCTATGTGTCCTTGTGCTCTGTAGCTGTGTATTATTTGTGAAAGTATTAGGCATATTTTGGAAAACAGAAAAAGTTATAAAGACAAGTCAACAATCATACTTTCACAATTCTTTGACATACACTTTTCCAGTAATTTTTCAAAGTGTTATCTATATTTTATAACCCAGGAATGCACAAACAGACCATATAGACAAATAAATAAATAAATAAATAAATAAATAAATAAATAAATAAAGTTCATGGTCATTACTTTGGAAAAAAACTGAAGGAACTAATAAATATTACAACTCTACCACTTGCAATTAAATATTTTATGGGATTTCTTTCTTTAATAACATAATTTTTTTAGATACCATACAATTTTAATACCATAATTTTGATATATACTTTAAGTGCTACACAGTGTTCTGTCTTACCAATTTGCATAGCTCTTGCACTGTTGCCATTTAGGTGACTACCAATTTGTGTTATTCCATGAATAATAATATAAGAAACAGCCATATACGTACTTTGCTCATCTGTGATTATTTCCTTAAGGCACATTCTATGGAAGTTGAATTCAAAGTCTAAATGTTTGTAAAAATCTTTATAGTGGCAAACTGATTTTGAAAAAATGTAGAAAAACCCATGATCTCACCAGAACTGAGTATTTTTTTTTATCATATAAGTGAATGAAGACTTTAATGCTTAGCTTGTTTTCTTATTTTCCAAAAAAAAAAAAAAACTGTCCTTTTTCCATTTTCAGATCAATTGGTGAAAGTGAAGACACAGATAATCTAAGTATAATAAAGTCCGATGTGTTTCATTGCATAATATTATACTATTTACTACAAAAACATAAGATATATAAAAATGCAGTATTTTTTATGTTAACAATGGAGGATTTTAAATGATCGATTTCATATTTTAAGTAAAGCCCACATGATTAATCTGAAATGATTAAGGAAGTTGCTATAGTATAGTAAGAGGTCATTTTTTTATTTTTTCCTTTTGGATTCATATAGATTTTATTCATAAATAATTACAAATGGACCAGTTGGAAAAAAGTGTCTTAGAAGATGCAACATTTCTACAATTCTCTTAGATCATGTTTTCATGTCTGCAGAGGAAAAAATGGAAGCGCTGCTTGTCCACCACTTCAGCCTGTGAGAGAAGCTGCGCCTTCCTGCATTCAAATCAATGATAACAAAAATTTCAGTATTTTTTATGGAGAAATTTTCATTTTTATTGATTTAAAAACTAAAACACATTTTTAAAAAAAAAAACCGGCATGCCATGCCATCCCCGCCCTGGGGCGTGCTGAGTTGGCAACTGAGACTCTGCATGGTGGTCCACGCCTGTAACCCCAGCGCTTTGGAAGGCTGAAAACAGGAAGATCACTGCAGTGCAAAGAGTCCGATATGTGCAGTGAGACCCTGAAAATGTACTAAATACATTTTTTTAAAAAGCAAAAAAAAAAAAGAAAAACACAAAAACCTATCCTCTTTAAAAGCAGGGAAAGTTTAAAACTAATTTTATATTGCCATGAAAGATCTAGCATATGAAGTCTCCACACATTGATGTGCCATTCAAAACACAGTTTTGGGGGCCAGCTAAATAGCACAGTTGATTAAAGCACTTGCCATATGATTATTTTAATAAATACTATGGTAAATAATTTGGAAAAATAAATAAATAAAGCACTTGCTGTGCCAGCCCCGCCCCCGGGGCGTGCTGAGACAGCAATTGAGACTGGCTGCGGTGGTGCTTACCTATAATCCCAGCTCTCTGTAAACAGGCAGATCATTATAAGTCAGACCTAGTAGTGAGAGCCTGAACACCCTGTAGACCCTTATTTAAAATAAAAAAAAAAATTTGTGCGAACAATATTTATTCCTGTTACCAAATAGAAACCACTCAGAGATTTACTCCAGAGTGAGTACTTTAACAAAGAAACATTTTAAAAAATAAGTCTATAAATTTATCATTTTACCTCCGATTTTAGTCTTTATTTTAACCATAATAAACCATACACAAACTATATAAGGAGTACAGGATAAAATTGGACAATTTTTCTTCATGCTGAATATGGTATAAAAAAAAGTCTGGACAAACATTGAGAGAATTGTGGTGGTGGTCTGGTGAGGGATGTGCTGTCGAAATTGTCAGTTCCCTTGATGACCTAAGACTAATCACCTCGCACCTTTTTTGATGCCAAGAATCATCCCCATGCTTAAGGATAATGTTTTATATGGAAGTTGCTATATAAACTTCCCAGACATATGAGAGCAGATATTTAATCAGTTATACTCTTTCTTTTAGGGGTTGTGCTTCAGTAGAATACCTCAGTGGGGCAAGGCAAACCTAGTAGGAGAAGGAAAGGGGGAGGTGAAGAAGCGGGTGACCATCTTCCCTGTGTCCCCAGTTCTCTTCTTGGCTCCCTTCTGTCTCCTGCTCCACAAGCACTCAGCAGTGCCTCCCTGAAAAGCAGCAGTACCCACTAATCAGATTGAGGGTGCTGTGACAGTGAAGCGATAATTATTCAGACAGATCCATGTTATTTACAATAGCTTGCTCCTGTTCCAAATATCTAATGTTCTCATTTGACTTTTGAACACATTTTCCGTTCACCATTTCTTAGAAATTATGTTCTGTTAGTAAAGAAGATAAGGTTTTCTTTTATAAGAAGAAATTTTTTATGTCTGACACATTACTTTAATATCTTACACACTCAGCTTTGTATTATGCAGCCAGAATCTGACAAATAACTTACAAATTCAACACACAGGTTTATTTTTATTATGGCAAACCTGAAAAGGCAGTGAGCTCCTTGCCCATTAAAACACAGAGATGCCTTTGCATAAGGATAGCAGAGCGTGCATTCCAAGTTCAGCAAATGAACAGTCTAAACAATTTCTTGTTTCAACACTAAGCATCTACAGATGAAGTGCACTGAATAGTCTAAGGCAGAAAGTCCAGGCCCAGCCTTATTTTCACTGTCCAGACTCTTACTGAAGTGTGAATGGAATCCTAGAGTATAAAAAGGAATAGACATAATACTAATATACAGAAATAACAACAATTGAGTTTCTCCATTTGAAGAAGCAGTCTTCCACCCACATCTTTTCCTTGCTGAAGAGAAACATGGTTTGTTTTTGTACTCTGCTCAGATAAAGATTAGAAAAGATGGACAAGCAGAAGCTATTTGCCTGGAATCCAAAATTAGTAAATCTTAATAATTTACCAAAGTGTAAAAGAAAATAAAAGCCCCTGATCCTTTTAATATTTAAGGATACTGTATGTAAGTCTTCATCTAAAGCATGCAGTATATTTGTTCCTGACCTTTTCCTGTTAGATTGTATTTAGTACAGGGCCTCACTCTGCAGCTTGGATTCAAATAGTGATCCTCCTCCTGTTTTCAGCCTCCACAGTGCTGGGATTGTAGGCGCACTATTGCTGGTCTCTGTGACCAGCTCAGTGCACCCAGGGGTTGGAGCTGGCACAGCATGTGGTGTTGGAGAGCAAACCCCAGTCCCTGAGCTTGCCTAAGCTGGTGCTTAGTCCACTGAGCTATCTTATCAGCCCTACCATTAGATTTTTTAGGAAACTTTGGCAATGGCCTCTTAGAGCTTCAGGTGTGCAGTGACTCTATTTCCTCTTCACATCCCCTCTGAGATCCAGAGACCATTATAAAATCTTCTTTTGCCCTGGAAGTTTTTCCACTTTTCTCCTTTCTAGCAGTTCTAAACTTCAGATTTTGGTTAACATATAAGTTGTTTGTTCCTTTGTTTCTTTCCGGCCATCATGTTTGTCCTCTACAATCGTAAAATCTTTTATCATGTAGTGATCGTATTTTAAGGGCACAGTTGATCATCTGCTCAGGAAATTCACATGAGCTTTTATTCCCCTTCCTGCTGTGTTTTCTGTGCCTGATATTTGGTCCTATTTGCACACCTTGGATTCTTTCTCCTGCATTTCTTCAGTACTGTTTAAGCTCTGTGACTCCTCCTCTGACATTTTTACTGGTATTTCTTTATTCTCTGTTTCCATACAATGGGCTTTTCCCTCCGATGTTGACCCAAGAAAATCTCTTTTTTAAAAATGTAAACATAAATATTTCTAAAAACATAGCTAAATTATTTTCCTCCAAAAGCATCTCTTCATCACTTGGTCAACTGCTGTGTGATTCTTGGCTCACACCCCAGCTCAGCAGATATCATGTGCATCATTTCTTATCCTTCCTCTTCAGGCTCACTTTTAGCTGTTTTAGAACAACTGCGGGTTCTCTGCAGTGTCTCTGTCTTGTAATGCAGTCTGTCCTCCTATCTGCGGTGTGTGTGTGTGTGTGTGTGTGTGTGTGTGTGTGTGTGTGTGTGTTCTCCTGAATTTCATTATAAGCTCCAGTAGGGCAGAAAATGCGTATTTGTAGTTTGATCTATAATCCTAGCAGAATGTCTTACTCATTCTTGATATGGGAGAGATGCTTGTCCTCATGATGATAATTGGAAAGTGCTCAGTTCCTCTTAAGAACATGGGTGAGGAAGATGGTAGATAGCTTTCACTTCATGACTTCAGCTTCCTGCTCTAACCAGAACACTCCAACCTGCAGGAAGATTCCAGGTTCATCAATATTTTCTCTCATACTTCTAGATAACAATTTGCATTTGTATAACAAATTCAAATTTCTTTTTAATTTTTTGAGGCATGGCCTTGCTATTAGCCCAGGCTGTGCTGGTGCTATGGTGTTTTGTTTTGTTTTTTTTCTGGAACCAGGGATTAAACTCAGACCCTCGCACTTGCCAGGGAAGTGTTTATTCTACTGAGCCATCTCCCCAGCCCCTATGCTGGTGCTATGTGGCTCAGGCTGGCCTCAATCGTGGGGATCCTCCATCAAGATCGCAGGGCTGGGGTTACAGTCATGCACCGCCATATCCAGCTAAAATTTGAATTAAATTAGACTTTTCCTAGTAAGTTTTTTACAATTGAATAATATTAATTAATTTTCAAAACAAAGCCACAAATAGTTTATTTGCTTTTTGTGCCTTTTGTATTATGTTGTTTTGTCAGAGTTTCCAAAACAAAGTACCACAGACTGGATCATTAGTACACAAGAACTTTATCTTCTAACAGTTATGGAAAAAGTCTAGAAAAACCCACATCAAAACATTAATAAAACTGAAATTTTCTAAAGCCTTCCTCATTGTCTTATAGATGGTTCTTATCTGCCTATATCCTCACATGGCATCTCTCTGTATTTTTCATAGTGTCTAAATTTTCTCATCTTTTGATACTAGTCATAATAGATTAGGGCTATGCTAATTTTCTCATTTTTACCTAATTAATTACCTATGTAAAGATCTTTCAATATCTAAGCTACGGTATTGGGAATTAAAGTTTCAAGTTGAGGTTTGGAGACACACATATGCATATATATATACATATGTATTTATTTATACACATACTTTTTTGCAGTTGAAGAATTTCAACTGTGAATTTCAATTGTGTGAGAACAAGAAGCTATAGAAAGAAAAGACACTGAACTTGGAGGAAGACAGAAATAAAAAGCCATACGAAAATTTAATCATCTTGCTCAGTGTCTGAAGAATTCAGCTGGGAACATATCAAGTGCAGGACATCAGGGAGGTCATGGAATTCAACACTGTCACCTCAGTAAGGAGAAAGGAGTAGCTAATACATCCAGTGAAATTTCAAAGGATGTTAATCATACCAATTTTTGTTCCCTTGAGGAATTCTCATGAAACTGAGGTAAATAATGAGAATTCACAACCGACAAAGACATGTGGAGCACATCCTTTTCTAATACAAATAAGTATTCTATCTTCTTTGGGGTCATACGTTACACTTTGAATTACTTCATAGCACATATGCTGTCCTTATGTATCCACACTTTAACATTCCATGCAGGTTCGTTTTCTAAAACTGTCCCCAGACTGGGTCATTTATTGATTGCGTTTAGCTGTGGTTTGTACTCACCCTTTTTAATCTCCTGTTTAGTTGGCAATTTTGGCCTATTTTAAAGTTTCCTTGCTGTATCCCTGCTGTTATTTTTTAAGTGACTCATGTAATTTTCCGAACTAGCTCTCTTTACAGTAAGAGGAAGAGCAGACACAGAGCTAAAGTGGATTTTATATTCAATGTCATTCTAGACCATCAGTGAAAAAAAAAGCTTGAGCAAGTTAACATTTGAAACAGGCACCCTAGGAAGAATGTAAAGTATCCATTTAGGACTCAGCTGCTTGCCAACCAATCTCATGTCAGAAAGACTGACTCCACTTCCTCCTGATCCTTACAGAAATATACTGTAGTGCTCAGCAATCTTCTCTGCTGGGAGGACTTCTATATACACAGATCCTCTTTATTCTACATCACTGTCCATGATATCTACAGACTGCTGGGAACCACACACACGCACGTGCATGCGCGCGCATGCGCATTGTGAAAGACGATTAATTAAAACAAGCTGTATATGATGGCACATGTCTTTAATCTCAATTATTCAAGACACAGAGGCAGAAAGATCCAAAGCCCAGGAGAAGCCTAGACAAGGCACTAACCCAAATAAACAAGAACTTATTCCCACCCTTCTGGGAGCAAAGCAGAAAGATGCCAAATTTGAGCCCCAACTAGGAAACTTTGCAAGATCTTGTATCAAAACTAAAAAGTTTAAAAAGCAAGGATTGGATTTGGGATGTAGCTTGTCATAAAAACTCTTTCAATTTCAGTATCACAAAAATCAGTCAGATAAAAATAAGCAATATTAGTTTTTTTTAAGTACACTATATCCTGTCATTATTATGCATGACATTGAAGTGAAAAATAAATATAAAAATAGAAAAAGAAGAAAACCATAAAGCAACAGTATTTTTTCCCAACATATTTGTATCAAATAGAGTAGACTTTTTCACCTGAATGATCATACCATCTGTAGGATTATAGCACTGAGATTATTTGGGGTACACAGGGCCTTTTTAAATATATAGATAACCCACATCTGTGCCTTAGCAATGCTTCTTTGTTGAGCATATGGATAGTGTAGAGACGTGAAAAAGAAAAATATAGTAATAAAAAATTCAGCCCAGTGAAGAATTATCTATCTATCCTTTCAATTACCCTCAAGGAAATACAGATGCAAAACAGAGAAAGAAAGGGAAGGTGTAGCAGGTGATAGTGAAGGTTGGAAAAGTCATCTTGGTTGATAGAGGGGTTTCATATGGTATAATTTGAAATTCTGTAAATATATGAGAGAGACATATATGAACGTGTCCACTTGGCAGGCATGCTGTGAGTAGATGAGAGAAATACAGAAATGAATGCAGAGACTTTGTACAGGAAGCCAGGGTCTGATATTGAAGCAGAGGAAAAGAATCAGTTTTCACCATATGTTGTAGGTATGAGAGCACACAAGTGGGCCCCTCTGCAGGAAAGCAGAGGCCCGGTGCCGTCCATAGAAGGATGCATGCCAGGACACACGCCGGGGACTCAGGAATGTGCGCCAGGGCTACAGACTGATCCCGGCCGGCGGCGCATCTCCAGACGCAGCTGTTGGAACCAGAGACCTGTACCACAAGCACGATTTGAAGGCGATGATGACAAATGTCGATCCCTTAAATGTTCATCTCTAGGAAAGTAGATGATCCTGCCTGCTCTCCAGGAGCCATCAGAGGCCATTCATTTAGCCACGTTAATGAGAATTCCTCGGGTTTCATCATAGAGAAATTGTCAGCTTTTTAAGATTGATCCTTTAACACTGGTATAGCTCGGTCCAGCTCAATCTATAAATTCTGAGCTCACTCTTACAGTCCTTTCTTAGGAAAAATGCCAAAGGCTACTCTACTAGATTTCTATATAAGGTTTCTTCCTATGTATGAATTATGTAATCGGGTTACTAAAACTCTTAAGTATAAAAACATACAATAGCTGTAAATATGCACACATCTGCACATGCATGCATGACAAACACATACATATGCATAAATTACAGGTTGCTGCAAAATGATGACATTGCTCCTTTTTATGAAAGTCACACCTATGTATCCCAATGATAAACTAGTGTTGTCCTGGGATGTCCTCATATTTTTCCCCTCAGGGCTTATGTGTTTTCATTAAATATTGAAATTCTCAGCATTATTATTTCTGTTTGTTATTTTCCTGACAAACAACAAAAAGAGACCCCAAGCAATACATTTTTTAATGAACTTGTAGGGCAGGATGTTAGTTATCAAAATTACTGTAAATAGATCCTCTAATTGATTCAATAGCAGAAATTAGGAATACTTCAAGGATATTCTGTCACTGAAACAATTCTCCCTTTTTCAGTGTTCAGTCTGAAGAATGGTGCATTTTGTCGACTGTCAGCCAAATGTACATTGTTAGTGATTTTGTAACATTTTAAGTTTTTCCTTGCTTTCTCAATGGTTTTCTGACTTTCCAGAGGTATTTTTTTCCTTCTCATTTCCTGTCCACACAGCATTTTAAGTAGGTTATAAATCTCTGCCAAAGGCACATTCATAGCCCTCCTTGAATGGTTTCATTTAGACTAGGAGTGTGCTTGCTTTTCAAGTTTCTTCCAGATCTTTATCATACTGAAATAACACTTTGTTTTCATTGAAGAATAAAGCACAACTTCCTAAAAAGCCTCCTAAAGAACTATACAAGATTTCTTTGATTTAGCTTGGGACATATCCAATGTTATACTTCATTACTAAAATATCCATTAAAATCCAAATAGGGACTTGTAGATAATTTCCCTGTATGAAGAAGGGAAAACCCTGTGAATATACATTTTAATACATTCACTCTTTTAACTCCATGATTCACACATCTTCGATACTTGAATCCCAGAAGTGCATGTATTTCATGATGTTGAGTGGGAGGCTAATGTCTTGGTTGTAGTTCTAGTGAGACATGTTCTAAAGGATTACTACAGGATGATGGGGTTTCTTAATAATCTACAGCATCTAATCCAGACCACAAATACTGTTTCAAAATGCACCAAATATGACAGAGAAATATATTAACTCAGGAAATCAGGAAAGGAAAGCACAATAGAAATCTTTCTCAAATTCCATTATTAACTTCAGTCGGCACCAAAATATTAATTTATTAAAAATTCTAAGTTTTCAAAATTTTAGCCTAAAGTCAACTGTTTATAGTTCATTTTCATTTGTTTCATGATCATCCAGAATGGATTATTGATGCCTGAAAGTGACCAGGTAATGCTTCTCCTGATGACTTACAGGACTTTTTCCAGTGGAATTGATTTCCACACAGATACATCTTTTGAGAAAAAAAAAAAAAAATGAAGTACATTGGAGATAAGATGACCTTTCTCTTTCAACATTTCTTTTGTAATGTCAGTCACTCTGTTCTCTCCACATAATGATGAAAAACCACTACTTTCAGCATGATAAAAGCACCTATCTTCACAGTGGTCTGATTTCATCAAGCGCTATGCTGCCTTTACCTTCGTACCTGAAGTGCATGTCTTTGCTCCTACTGTGTGCTGCTGCAATCATTCTCATCACATTTTTGCCCCTCAATAAAAAGAATGTCATTGCACTCACAAATATTTCATCATACACAGTCACCTTCTGTAGGTTTCTGCTAGAATCTATGAACATTGAAGACTCAGACCTATACTTAAAATCCAGGTTTATGTGTAGACTGTACTTTTCTAGGAACACAAGTTGAAGCTAACTAGCATAAATTTCACCTAGAATTACACATTTGTAGTCAGTGTCTATTTTGGGAAAGCTAAGTGTATTCAGGCAACAGAGAATTCTTTGCTAAAGTTAGAATTTAAGTTAATATATGCTCATTATAATTATAAAGTTGTACAAAGATGTGGTATGTGTATCGTAGGAAATAAATAAAAGAGGTGAATGATGTGCATATATATGCACAGCATAAAAGGAAAAAAACTTTAGGTCTGAAAATTTGGATTGTTTCAACCTTACCAAACTATAGCTTCCTAGACAATGTAACATACATAACAATATTGAAGAATTTAATAGATACTATTTTTGTGCTAAAACGTAGCTTTCACTTTAAACCTTCAGATCAAGAGAATTTCAAAACTTGCTCATGATGAGCAGAGGCAGTGTCAGGAAACATATATAGTCACTGTGGGCACCTTTCCTGCTGCTGAACTTAAATCTCAAATGCTTGGACAAGACAGAAAGCAGTATACTAAATTTAATAATTTTCCACTTTTTATCTTTATGTTTATTTTGATGTGAAAAATGTGACTTTTTGGATTTAACTCATTTTTAAATATGTGTTCTCAGGGGCCAGGAAGATGGCTCAGTGGAATAAGCACTTCCGTGGCAAATGCAAGGGCTTCAGTTCAATCCCTTGTTCTGCTTTAAAAAAAATGTGTTCTCTAGAAAATATAAATGACAGCTTTAGGGGCCTGGGGAAACAGCTGAGTGGCATAAGCACCTGCCTGGCAACAGCAATATCCTGAATTCAATCCCCAGTACCAAATATATACATATATTTATGACAGTTTTTAGTGTAGACCTGAGATGGTTTATGTGAATTTTTTACATCGTTGTGTGTCACGCTTGGGTACCCTTGGGCAAGATACCTAAAAGCACCATGACTCAGTTTATCCCACTTTAAAATGGGGAGAATATTAACTTTATAATCCTGGATGAGAACCTCTGTGGAACATGTCAGTGCCCAACAAATGAGTTTTAATAATTATTATTGCCGTGTTATGTAATTCTAAAGTGGACGGCTTGGTTGTGTTCCTTAATTTTCATATAGATGCAGACATCACCCTCTTCACAGTCACTGTATCAGTCACAGTGTAGCACAGCTTCCTACCAGTCCTTGCACCTTTCAATCTCTGCTGTTAATTCTCCCCAAAAGCCTATTTGTGGCAAGTAATGTTGATGAAATACTAAAACTCCCTTCACTTACTGTAGAGGGATTCTGGACAGCAGCAATGTGCTTGTGAGAATAAAACTATCTCTAGATATTCAACTTGACATAGCTATTTTCATTAAATTTATCACAATGTAATTTGTGTATTTTTAGAGGAAAGAGTAATCAGAACTTTCTTCTGATTCTCTGCAAATGATATGGTCTCGGGGCCGAGTGACAGTCCATTCTAAATTTACCAGCAGACCAACCCAGGGCCTCAGGAAGCTACATATGTGGATTGTACTGCCTAGATCTTTCAAATAATTTTTTGTTATAAGATAACGCATTTTGTGCTATGGTATTATTATCTGGTTTCATTTTTATTTATATGTCAATTATCTAGGATAACTTTTACAAAATTTTGTTATGACTTGGTAAGAGAAATTTTATTTATACTTCCATGTCAGAAGTTCTCAAAAATCTGCCTTCTATTTATCTGATACACAGATGAATACTTTTTTCCTGAGCCTCTAAAAAAACTCCATCATGAAATTCATGTGCACATTTTCCTTGTTAAATTTATTTTGTATTAGCTGTTTGATCTTCCATGATAAAGTTTCATCTGTATTTTTCATAGGTTTTCTTTATGTAAATCAACAATGAGTAGCCCTTCATTCAGGATAATCCCTCACCCCTGTCCATATCTTCCAGTAAGTTTTGCCTCCACATTCTACCCACATAGAATTATGTATGAAATATTCTTCATAGATTTGATGAATATTTAATAAGTGAGGACATTGTGTTAAAAGAACATATACAAGATGAAAGTACACCATGCTGTGACATGCTTCTTTCTGAATTACTGTTCACCAGATGCCATGGTTACCAAGCAGACCTTCTTGTGCAAAGACAAGGTGACTTGGGATCATGCACCATTTTATGGAATGAAGGCTCTTCAACATCAGGCAGAATTTTATTCCTGCCATAAGTAAAAGACAAAATGAAACCACTTTGCCTACAGACTACTCAGGACTATAGGGAAAAGTAAAATAATACAGTGCAAATGCTTTGGAAAGCACTAGAAAACTTCAGTATATTGATATATGACCACGTTGAATCTGTATTTTGAACCTGTGGTTAAAGAACTCTCCAGCACTACAGTTTATTCAGTCTGTCTCTGCCATCATTAATTATATCCTGGGTAAGTTTCTGAGTCTGCCTATCCCCTCAGTCTTTCTCACATATTTGATAAGAGAAATAAATGAGATAATTCAAGTAAAACCCTCAGTGATCCTAGCCCTTATGGTCTACATTAATTCCTTTCCATTATGCTTAAAGGCAATAGGCATTACAAAAGGAAAGCTCATTTCACTAAGCAGAACTATATACACTGCTTATAAATGATTTCCTAGAATATCAAATGTTGGGCTGACAAGATTTTATAAATACTGAGATTTTAGGCACTGATTAAAATTTAATGAAAAAATTCATTTAAAAATTGGCAGCGTATCCTAGTCACCCAGCGTTAGCTTAGGAGCACTCGGTACACAGTGAAAGCCCATCTGTGGGGCAACTGCTCGTGTGACTGTCCTCCCAGGTATGTTTAGTCACCAAGCACAAATCCAGCTTTAGGAAATAGCTCTCACAAAACAGTCTGTGACAACAGAGATGGATTCTGTTCTCCATAAAAAAGCAAATAGAGTGGAATGTCCTGTGCTTCTATCTTACCTGTGATTAATTACACAATTTTAGAAAAGTGGATGCCATCTCCTGTGCTGTCAGAAAGGCATATTCGTCTTTCTCTCATTCACCAGCATCCACACTACAGTCTTTGTGCCCACATCTCCTTATTGTCCAAGTGTTCAAGGTGGAGACGTGCATGCAAATTATGAAGACCTGTATATATCAATGCATCTCTGTTTAATGAAAAATAGGTTCATTGTTATCTGAAGAAAATTGACATGTTCACTATGAGTGCCCACAGTGCTACTTGAAATTTTTCACTGGTATTCTTTTGGTTGCAAATACATGTTATGGAGATATTTAAAATTTATTTAAGAAAGAAAGAAACATCTGATGGGATTACAATAATATCCTGACAAACACTCCTGATGCTCTTATTTTCTGGGAGGATAGAGAGATAGCAATTGTCCAAATTTGCTAGAGAATGTCAAATATTATAAGAAAGTAGTTTTTGGTAAAATGTTCACAAAAAACTTGCCAACACAAATGTCAGCAAAATAGTCTGACTATTTAAGAACAAATACAAGATTGTTTCAAAAAGATTTTGTGAAAATCCTACTTAGTTCAACTAAACACAAAGACAGAATGAAAGAAAATCCCCAAACTATCAAATGTTCTTCCCACACACAAGCTTGGAGCCCAAATAAGCTGCAGTAATTGACAGCTTATCCAGTCACTACTAATTTACCTCTTTACTGTTTCTCAGAATTACTGGATTTTAGGCTGGAACAAACTCCTGATTAATTACTAAACAGAGTTGACTTCAGGATACACATTAAATGAGCCAATTAAATTTCCTTACCAGATAAGTTCTGCAGGCATTCTCCCTGTATGCACTAAAGAAGAATAGCACAGTTTTTTTTTTTTTTCAAATATGAACTCCCTGTTGCTTCCTGCTTTTACTAAGAACAGGCCAAGCAATTTATTCTGCTAGAAAAGCTACTTCCTCACTACAAACGATCTTCCAGTCGTTAAAAAAAATCATCCAAACAATTCTGGAAGCAAGAGATTCTCCTTACCATAGGCCTTACTAATTATTATTCTGTGACAAACTTACTGAATTGGAAAATGGAGGAATGTTGTGTTTCTACAGGCATAAATAAGCAAAAGATGTAACCAGATCATTATTCATATGCAAAGTGCAAATATGAACTCCACAGTGATCAAATGTTGGTTTTCTGATCTGTTACCCAAAATAAACCAAGCATTTTGGGGGGGCAGGGAGATGCTTCAGTAGAATAAGCACTTGACTGGCAAACGTAGAGACCTGAGTTCAATCCCCGGTTCCACCAAAAAAAAAATCAAGCATTTTTGCTAGTCTGGGCCCATACTCCAGTAATTCTCAAGGATATACAGTGAGCATTTCCTCATGTGTTACTGGGGTAGTGAGGTGCATCTAGTACAATGTTCCACTGACTACCACTTGCAAGGCCTGTTTGCTCACCTGAGTCCCTCTAGCATGCTGGCTGCATCATATTCTACTCTGTGACACAGCGACTTCTACCTCTCACAACAGATCAGTCAAAAGGTAAATATGCAAAGATTCTTTCAAATCCCACTGAACCTCAGAATTCTTTGGTGAGTACTTTTAAAAATAGGAGTATCTTACCTCCAATCAACCTACTGGGAAGCTTGATGAATAGAACCTATTAACTAAGTGTTCTGAGCAAGTTCCCAACAATATGCATACTGAAAACACAGAAAACATTTATTGAGTGATTTCCTGTGCAGAAAGTACAACTCCAGTGTCCTTGTCAGTGTGCTCTGCTATAAAATATTATTAACACTGGTGGATTAAGCAAAAACATCCGTTTCTTGTGGTTATGGAGGCCAGCAATCCAAGATCAGGGTGCCAGAGGGGGCAGTTCTGATGAGGACCATCTAGATGCATCCAGCCAGCTTTTTGTACTGAGAGAAAGAGGACTGTAAGTCCTGTGGAGTCCTCTTTGTAAGGCCCTTCCTCATGCATGGTTATTACACTCATGAGCAACGTCATTGTCCAAAGCCTTGTCTCTACTCCATCATCATAGGTGTTAGCATTTCATCATGAACACTTTTGAAAGGAAACAAGTGTTCCCTCCAAGATACTAAATACACACCCTTGCATTTGGAAATCATAGATGACGCCAGGGACCTTCTCTTTGTGAGACAAAACAAGTGTCTCACTGCCCAAAAATGCAAAGACAATCAAACACTTCCTTTACCATTCAATACAAACTGGAAATTGGTGTCAATGGAACATACGCCTAGAACAATATTACCTAAATATCCTCTGTCCCAGGGGTGAGATTCCACTTTAGCCCCATGAAAACTCATTTGAAAATGGGCACTTTGAGCGAAATTTGTATTTTTTCATTGATCATATCTCAGGAAGATTCGTACATTGTGCTTTCAGGTAGCTAAGCCCCAACAATCTCAATGATGTTTTCTTTATCCTAGTTTTGAAAGCACACAATGTACGAATCACTGAATTTTAAGATAATCACTGAGTTTCTTCTAAAACTACACTGTGATTTCCACATAACTGAAGTTTTCTATAACTGCCAGCTATGAAATAGAGGACGTTCAAATAACATTATATAGAAAGGAGCAAAGAAAAAAAGAAGGCTATTTGGGAAAGATAAAAACTTATAAATTTCCTGAAGTTTAGGGCCTAGTCAGTCCTAATGTCTAAGTATTTATTACTTTAGAAAATAACCTGGGCTAAACTGATACAGCCATGATTTAAGTATGAAATTATCAGCCTTCTGTCCCTAGGGGACTCTTATTTAAGTCAAAAGAACTGTCTGTGCTTTATTTGTCTTTTCAAATAAATTTTGCAAGTGGACTGGGAGATGTGTTTCCAGATGTTATAGATCTGCCTTTGTTCAAACATTTTAGCTTCCCCCGGGAAACATAGGAAATGGTCTCCAGAGACATCAGACTCACCCCAAGCCCTTCATTGGCACTTCCAAGTAAGAGAAAAACATTTCACACTACTATTTTATTTAGTAACCATTTGGAGAAAAAATAAAGAATAAAATTTAAAACTAATTACCCTCAGTAACAAAGTTGCTTTTTTCCATTGAGGAAAATTTGAGCTGTCCTTTATGTTTTAAAACTTAACTATTATTTATTTTTTGTCTCAAAAATAAGGAACATTAGTGGGAACACTTAGCACTTGTCATAAAAGCTAGTAACTTTTACATTTAATGATAAAAATAACTTAGTGCTCAGTAAATTTACTACCCTTAGGAGGCAGCCCCATAATGTACTCTTAGATTATGCTTTCATATAGGGAAGAAAAATGGTTCATTGAGTTCTCTTTTATGAGATTACTTGGTCATTGATAGTGTTGTGTTAAGTCATGCAACTTCCAAACTGTTCCCAACAGCTTCTGAGTTTGGCGTATTCAGAATCATAGTTTACACCACAATCCCTCAGTTGTTTCATGTATTTATTATTAGTTAGTGTTGTTGGTGCATAGTGGTAGAAGGATTAATTTTGTTTTATATTATTCTGGTTTTTCACTTTGTCCAAATAGTTGTTTATGCGTTTTGCTCACTTTTCAAAGTTGGATTGTTTCAGGGGCTTTTTAATTATTGTGAATTGAGAGGTCTTTGTTCATTCTGGCTGAAATTCCTTTATTTGTTGCAAATATTTTCTAGTCTCTTCCTTTTTATATACTCAATAAAATTTTCTCTAAGCAAGTTTTATTATTCCAGTGAACAACAGTTTGTTTTTATTCTGTTAATTTGTTATGCATTTAGTGTTAAAATAATAAAATCTCAGCACTGAAGGTTTTCAATTCTTAAGTTTTGTTTTATATTTTGATATAAGCTTTTATACTTTTTAGATCTCTGGTTAATGGGAATAATTTTTAATTATGATCACAATTAGTAGGATGAAGATCATGTTTTTGGAATAAATATCCAATTGTACAAAGATCGCTTGTTTTAAAGGTTACCATTTTTTCCCCCAAGAACTCAACTTTGTATTTAAAAAAAAAAATGAATGTACACGTGTGCATTTTTTTTTTCAAAACTCACTATTTGGTTCACCTGATACATTTGTCTATATTTTGCCAAAGCAACATCCCTTGAATACACTAGCTTCATTCTGGGTCTTGAAATAAGATAGTGTGTTCTCTGACTTTCCTGTTTCTTCAAAATTACAAATATTTTACCTGCTATTTAGAATCTTGATTTTGCTTCCATTTTAGTTCTTCTGGATTATTTTCCTATTGAAATCAATTCTGGAGTAAGCTTAATTATTTCTATAAAACCTTTCTGCTGAAGTCTTTACTAGAATTGAACTCAATCACTAGCCAAGTTTGAGTAGAACTGACATTTTAATAAGTATTAAGTGTTAAAACAACATTTTATCTAACTTTAAGTTCATAGGCTTTGTATATTTCTGCATTTACTTAGAAATTCTTTATCACTTTTGTGATTATCAGCATTTTCTACTTTCTTGCCAGAGTTAAATGTGTATGTCATTTTTGGTACTATTTTAAGGATATAGCTTTTCAGTTGCCAATTGTTCCTTGCTAGTATATAGAAATAAAATTAATATTTTTTTGTTGAATTTTGCATCTTGTTGCATTGTTAAACTCCCTAAGCCTAGTACCCTGTGTAGAATCTTTGGCATTATTAGATAACCAAATCTTTGTGATAGAGCCAATTTGATATCCTTGTTACTGCTCTGTGCATCCTTTTCTTACTTTGTTGCACTACCTACAAAAAACAATGAATGGACCTGCCTGCAGGCAACTGAGACTGGGAGTGGTGGCACACGTCTGTAATCCCAGCTCTTGAGAGGCTGTGAACAAGTCCGATCTAATAGTGAGACTCTGAACACCAGTGTATTTTAATTTTTATTTATCAAATTATATTTCTTTTTCATCAAGTATATTTTATGTGCATCCCAATAATGATATTAAACTCTTTCTATAATAAAATATATGCAAATAAAAAAGTAATGAATCAGAATGGGGAGAACCTATGTCTTTGCTTTATTTCTCACTAGAGAGAAAAAACATTTAGTCTTTCACAATTGATTATGACATTCACTTTAGGTTTTCTATAGTAGACAACTTTTTCTTAGATAAGAAAATTACAGTAGGAAAATTACTGTTTGGGAAAATTACTTTTCCTAAACAGTTGAGAATTTTGATCATGGAAGAGTGTAAGTTTTATCATTTGTTTCCTGTACATGTTGAGATTATGTGGCTTTTGTTGTCTTTTTTAAATTAAAACTGGGTTTCCTCACTTAAAAAATTCTACAGTTCTTATTGAACAGTTCTTTTTTCACAAGATGAAAACTTCTGTCAGAAGGCAGAACCTCTTCCAGAGAGTCGCACATTGTATATTTGATAAAACCAGACTTCAGTTATTCTGTGACACTTCATGATCCATTCTGTGCACATAGCAGAGATGTAAAAAGAAATCCTTTTTCTTATTAGATTGCAAAGAAATTTATCCAGATGTGATTTTTTAAAATAATTTAGTTTTATCCTTAGAAATTTGAACCTTAGTGTACTAAATTAACATGGTCCTGTCAACTCTTAAAATTACTAGATGTGTAAAATATTCAAATATCTCTCATTGGAAAAATTCTATGAAAATTTAACTTTCCTGAACATTAGACATTTAAGAATGCCACACTTCCAATGGGACCTAAAACTTCATTAGTTTTTATTTTCAAATGTTCTTTCAAAAGAAAATCAGTACATTAAAAAGGTTAATCATTGAGTTTTTTTAGTTGATTTTTCCAACTAGATGGGGCTGAAAATGATGTATCAAATAATCAAATCAGCATCTCTGCTTATTACAGTAAGATATCATTTGTCATCATTTACTAAAGATTATAAATTTCCTTTTTCCTAACTCTAAATAACTTCCTACAAGATTGTGAAAATTTGTCATGTATATACAGTTATGCAAAATATATTAATAAATTTATTATTTCAGTGAGTGTTAGCTGTGCAATTGCACGTCATTAATCATATATCATTTTGATGTACTAGTAAAAATGTAAACACCCCATTAGGTGTAATTCCTTAATTTGACCCAGTTTTATTTAGGTTTTTGTATTTGTATATTCTGAGATTAATTTTCAGATGATAAATAGCATATTTTAGTAATTGTATACAGTCAATAAACACTTTCTACCATTTTATTTTCCTGTACAAACACTCGTGCTAGTTTCTAACAGTGTGCACATTCTTTGAATGTGCCATGCTAGTGAATGAATTGGATGTATGAATGAGGTATAGTATTATAAATCCCTTCAAAGCTGGGACATTGTGTTTACTCACACTTGTCATTACATTAAAACGAGTGCCACAGAGCATGCACCAACCGCCTGTGCTGCACTCATTGAGCCCTTGTGAAACAGACACAGAGAAGCCAATGATCAGTTCTTCCAAAAAGGGATTGTTCAAGGGATGTGACATTTGAATGGAATCTCACAGGCCAGGAGAAAGAAAGAAAGAGAGGGAAGGGGGAATAGAAGGAAATGAAGGAAGGGAAGGGAAAGGCGTGGCAGGGGCAACAAAGAAAGGGAGGCAAAAAAGAGGGGAAGAAAAAAAGGGAGGATGGAGATAGATAGATAGATAGATAGATAGATAGATAGATAGATAGATAGATAGACAGACAGACAGACAGACAGACAGACAGACAGACAGACAGACAGACAGACAGACAGACAGACAGACAGACATAGATGATTCAAAGCACAAAGTATGTTCAGAGCAAGGACATTTTTGTATTCCATGAGGCAGTTTCTAGGACACAGCTAATCTTACCATGTGGAGTATTGGTTCCACAATGCCACAGAATGACCATTGTTGCAAAGAGCTACTCTGTGGAGAGGAAATGAAAAGTTTGACCTTCTTTCTTAGGATCCACTTCTCCACAGGATAATAGGTTGTGAGTTATATTTTTGCATGTTGTATGACATGGTAAGCTAGCAACATGATTCAAGAGTCATATGCTGCAAGAGTTCATACCTGCAAAGCCACACTGACCAATTTGTTCTGTGCTCACCTATTTAAAATTCTCCCTGAAGTTGTCCACTAAAAGCATCAGAGCTCCTGACCAACATTGAGCCGTTCCTTAGAATAGATTACCACTCTTGTGTAGTTAATTTATAGGTCCCCATGCTCACATGTAAGGCCAATATCGAATTCCATTCAGTGTTTTGCAGTTTAATCAGCTTGAAGACATGGAGAGAGAAATCTTCAAATATAAAATCAACTAGTGAAGATAAGAGAAAATGATTTAGGACCTGCAACAGCAAACGGTGTTAGTTATTGCTCTTCCTTAAGCACTGAACAAAAGCTGCAGGGCCTGCTGCATACTGACAGAGTGATTTCCCCTACTTCAATCCTTTGTGGAAGGGGTGTAAATAATAAAGTGACACAAATGACATTCAGGGAAAATTTCAACATCTACATTTATCAGATTTCCTTACTTTAGGGAACTTGTGAGTGTATTTTGTGTAAGGATGAACATATTGGGTCCAAATGATCATCTCAGTGTGGAAAACCTCCGAACCATTTTTCTCCTTATTGTCCTCTTGTCATGGCAATCCAGCAGTCATTTATTTCATATGTCCAGACAGGGTGAGTAGTCTCCAGTATTCCATGACCCAATCTTTGCATGGAGAAAGTTTGAAGATACAGACCTTTTTTGCCTGTAATAAGGATGAGAAAACCCCTTTGAATGGTAATATTGATGTTCTACACTCTTTGTCATTTTTCTTTAAAATAATGTGAGCATATAATATAAACATTCAGGAGAAATATTTAGATAATCTGTTTTTAAAATGTATTTTCCTCAAAATCCAAACAAACAAAATTACCTAAATCTATTAAGGAATAAATGTCCACAATTCAAAAAGAAATTATTGGAAATGTTAACATACCTCATTCTATTTTGTCATGGAAACATCTTAAGCATCCTTGAAGTAAAATAGAACAGATTAGAATAAAACTCATATACAGAAGCAGTTTGTGAGAGTAAATATTGCTCTTAAAAATCTATTGAAATGTTCTCTACTTCTGAAACATAGAAGAAAAGTAATTCAACACAAATTCTGTTCAAGAGTCTATTATTAAATGACAGAAATGCTTTACTACAGCATGCTATGGTTTTTATCTAGATGCCTCCTCCAGTGCCTTATATTCTCATCGGTGGGGATCTGGGGAAGTGATTGGATCATGAAACACAGAGACTCCTCAGTGGATTATCACGTGGCCCTGGGGTGTAGCCCTCGATCCCTCCCTCTGGCTCCTGCCACCACGCCACCAGCTCCTTTTCTCCTCTGCCATGCCTCTCAGCTATGCTGCTCTGCCTTGGAGCCAGCCAGCCATGGACTGAAATGTCCACAAGTTGGGAGACAAAATAAACCTTTAATTTGTAAGTCTTGTGTCCCAGTATGAGGACACAACATACACACACACAAAAAAAAAAAACACAACACACACACACACACACAAAAAAAAAAAAAAAAAGCTATGTATTCAGTATGTGGACTCTGCACTGTGTGTGCAATTAAAAATCTACCATGTCTCACTCAAATGACAAAGGTTATGGTTTTGATCTAAAATATTCTCCAAAATTTTCATGTGACCAAGGTGGAACTTTTGCAAGGTGAGCAGACCATGGGGACACCATATGCTGTATTCACCATTTGATGCATCCATTGATGAGTTAATGTTTGAATACACTTAAGAGGCAGGGCCTCGGTGGGCTGAGGTCATGGTCTGGAAAGTCCTAACTTGTCTCAGATCCTTACCATTTTTCTGCTTGCTCACTGCCATGCTTTGTGCAGCTTTCCTTCTGCATTGCTGTTTCTACCTTAGCCAGCAATGAACTGAATGTCCTAAATCTGTAAGCCCAAATCAGACTGACCTCCTTTAATTTGTTAAATGTCTGGCATGTTGTAACTCAGAAATGTGCAAATGACTTGTACAACATGGAACCTGTCAGGAGTTACTTCAGATGTCTGAGGCTTCATTTATAAAATTAAATTATCGGGCCAGCTAGATAGCTCAGCAGATTAAAGCACCTGCTTAGGCAGACACAGGGACTGGCCCTGGGATTCGATGTAGTGCCAGCCCCACCCCCGGGATGCCCTGAGAGGATGACTGATGTGGCACACACTTGCAACCCTATCACTTCAGAGGCTGTAAACAAGAGGATCACTACAAATCTGATCTTCATAGTGAGATCCTGTATGTGGGGTTTTTTGTTTGTTTGTTTTTTGCAGAACCAGGGATTGAACTCAGGCTTTTGTGCTTGCCAGGGAAGTGCTTATTCCACTGAGCCATCTCCCCGACCCCTGTGAGGAAATAAATTAACTTCCTATTTTTTGTTTCGCTATGAAATTGTAATACTAAATGTGGAAGTAATCTGTTAGAGCCTCTGAACCTAGCAAATGTTTGTCGTGGATGCATTTTGTCAGAAACAATTTTCTCTCATCCCCCAAGAGGACTGTGTTTGTTTTGGGACACAATCAGAATACAGATCACATCAAGAGTTAGGCTTTCAAGTCTCCTAAGAAATAGGTGGGCATGGTACTGAATTTTGGTTGCACTCATACATTGTGTATAAAGTTGGGGCTGTTGCTAGTGCCCGGCCTGGTTTTATACACATTGTCTAACTTTCAGTATTGTTATCAAAAGTGCTGTAGAAAGAAGGAAAGGTCAGCAATGAGGGGTGAGTACCATGTAGGCATAGGTGCACATCTAGTGGTGCACGAAGCATCTTGGCTTTGACTTCTTCCTGTGAATCCTTGGATACATGCAGATATCATATCTTGACATTTTCTAGACTCATCAGAAATCCTAGTATCAAGTTTTGGGATACAGACATGGGTCAGTATTGTAGAGCTGGACTAGCACATAAGAGGCATTGGGATCAATCCCCAACACTGCCAATTTTTTTTTTCCCTATGGTTTCTGTTTTAAGAAAGCATATTTGCATCCTTCTCACCATACTTATTTTTCCATCTATTAGCAAAGTTGCATTGATAATTCATCTCTAGATAATAAGGAATGCAGGGTATGATTAAATACCCTTCATTCTACATTGCCCTTAGAGTATAAATTTAAAATACACTGATTTAGTAGGATGTTTGTGTAATATATAGGATTTATGATTAAATGGCTTGAATCCAGAACGAAATCTTCCCATTTTTTTCCTGTAATATGTTTAGTCTATTAAGCTTCAATTTCTCTAGCTATGAAATGGGGCGAGCTCATGAGTCCTACACATAGGATCATGAAGGTACTCACATATTTAATGAAGTCTAAAATTGTCAGTGCTTACTGTTTCAAGTGAGCCTGGAGGAGGAAGGCCCACCTTTCTAGTCTTTTGCTATGGTAATTTTAAAGGAGGGTGTTGTTTCTTCTAGAGAATCCAATTTAGATTTCAGTGTTCTTTGTAGCAATTAAAATGAAAACAGGTGTTCCTGTACTCTTGTCTTGAATATGCAAAAGTTTCGTTTATTTTTATTTATATAATTGTACTTCAATCATTGTGGAAAACAGACTATCTTTTAATGCTATGTTAAGAATAGAATGTAAAAAGTGTCTCTTTTATGATGTATTTACCTTTCATTTAAAATTTTTAAAAATTCATAAATTTGACCTCTTAAATATTTTAGTATGACTTCAGTGTACATAGATTATTCTACTAATTACTCATATTAGAAAATTATGTTATAAATATCCCTACCTTATCTAATTGTAGTTATCTTCTTTCTTGATATGCAAGCAATCTCTTGAATAGAAAAATAGTGTAATTTTCATTTTCTAATCTTTAAAAATTATTATCACTGAACAATATAACTTCACTATCTTCACATAAGTATATGTAGTTCTAGAGCAATTCAGTGTAATATTTTGAGCCTTGTGACCCATTTGGCCATGCCTGCAAACAAATGCATGACCTGACAATCATCTAAACCCAGAGTGGGTTCCTCATCTTCTAAAGGAAAAGCCTGATCCTCTTTATCAATTGCTTTGTACAATTCTTTCTCCTGCTCTTTGTGAAACATTACATAATTTCCGTCTCTATGCATGTGACTACCCTAGGCATTTCATATAGAGTTATACCATATCTATCCTTCTATTTTCTTGTTTCATCTATTGTAACATTGTCAAGATTTATCCATGTTATCTATGCTATAGCATGTAGTAATACATCATGTGCTGTATTGCTTAATAATATTCCATAGTATGGATATACAGCATTTTATTTACCTATTCATCAATTGATTAGAGTTATTCCATTTGGGACTCTTGCTATTTACATTCAAGCATAAGATTTTGTATGAAAATATGCTCACTTCTGTTTAGTGTACATGGTGCCTAAAATTGATGGAACACAGCATAGCTCCATGATTAACATCCATGATGTCACATTGTTTTCCAGACACAGTGCACATTTTTTACAATCCTATTATTATTGTGTTTTCTGATTTGTACATTCTAACCTTCTTTTAATTATTATTTTCCTAGTAGATGTGAAGTGATATTTAATAGTTCTTACATTTTCCTGTAGTTCAGTAATAGTGAACTACCTTTCGCTTCGTTGATGATGGCTTTTACAATATAGTTTTTTTAATTTTTATTAAGTCCTGCTTGCCAGTTTTTCTTACTATGCTTTTAATGTATCTAAAAAAATTCATAGTCTAAGATCAATTCGTGCATAGATATTTTATTCATATTGAATTACAATTTTATATGTAGTGCCCAGAAGGGATTAAACTTCATTTTTCTTCTGCATGTGGATTCACCTTTCTTACACTTGTCCTTTCACCAATTTTACTCTTGCCAAAATTCACCTTTTACTATTAATGTGTTTATTTCCAAACTTTTGAATCTTCACACTGATCTACCTTTGTCTGTGTCAGTATCATACAGTCTTGCTTAGTATAGATTTGTAATAAGCCTCAGAATTGAAAAATGTGAGTCCTCTAACTTGAATTTTCGTTTTCAAAATTCCTTCTATATAGATTTTAGGATCAGATTATGAAATTCTAGAAAGAAGTCAGTTGAGATTTTTTTTCTTTTTTTTCAGTTGGGATTTAGAGGGATTATATTAATTTATATTATATTGAAAGGGCCAGCCTGATAGCTCAGCTGACTGAAGCTTCTGCTTATGAAGACCACAGTGGCCAGGGTTCAATCCCAGTGTGCCATGCCAGCCCCACCCACGGAACATGATAAGAGGGCAATGGAGACTGGATGTGGTGGTACACACCTATAATCTAGCACTTGGGAGACTGAAAACAGGAGAATCACTATGAGTCAGATCCATGTAGTGAGACCCTGTAGACCCTGTCCTACATACAAGAAAAGAAAAGTAATTAATTAATTATGTTGAATCCATAGACTGACTACAAGTATTGTTAATGAATAATATTGGCTTACAATCCAAAGATGACTTTCCATTCATTTAGTTCCTTGATTTCTTTAGATGATCATTCATAGTTTTAAGTACACAGTTTTGTGCTTCTATTATTGAATTTATTCTTAAACATTTTATGCTTTGAAGCTATTATAAAATATCTTTTCTTAATTTTGTTTTCAGGTTGTTCATTATATATGTATAGAAATATAATTTACTTTACTCTCTGATCCTATTTCCTATAATTACACCTAATCTATTCTTGACTTTAATAGATGTATTTCTTAATACTTTCTATGCATTCAATCTTATCATCTATGAACAAAGGTAGTAGTAATTCTTCCTTTCCAGTCTCAATGACTTTGATTTCTTTTTCTTGCCTAATTTCCCTTGTTAGAAACTCAAGTAACATACAAATGAAATTCATGAGGTAGGAATCATCATTGTCTTTTTCTGGTCTCAGGATACCCTCATGGAATTTCACCACTAAGGATTATGTCAGTTATGGGATTTCTCATTGAGTTCTTCCATCATGTTGAATGTGTTGTCTTCTCATCCTTGCTTGGTAGGCATTGCCAGGAAAACTATAAAGAAGTTATTATGTATGTCCAAGACACAGCATGAGTTAGACTACACTGAATTCAAGATAAAGAGCATTTCAGAAAAGAAAAATAGTAAGCATGACGGTCTGGACATTGAGAAAACACTGGTTCTAATTAGCAAAAGGATCAGTTTCCCAACACTGGACAAAATGACTAAGATAAACAACTTGAAATAGGGAAAAATTAATTTGGTCCATAGTTTAAGAGATTCAGTTCATAGTTCCTACACTCTGCTGCTTTGGGTCTGGTGCTGGCTTAGAACATCACGGCAATGAGTGCATAGCGGAGAAGGGGTGGAGCTAGGGTTCCATTAAGCCATACCTTGCAATACCTAACTTTCTTTCCCTTGGCCACACCTCCTGAGGATTCCATCACCTCTCTATCCTGCTTTCCTGGATCCTAACCTTTTAACACATGGATCTTTGGGGAATAGTCCAGATCTCAAACTACAGCATGAAAGTAAATCAATTAGGGTGCAGCTTACACTAACAGAGATAGCACTTGTTTTTCTGTAAGTACCATGGAACCACCAGTTTGTGATTAGACCTATACCTTAATATATATATATATGTATATATATATATATATATATATATATACATATATATATATATGCAGTCTGAAAATATGCAAAATTTATAGAGAATTCGGAAGATGGTAGAACCAGGTTCCTAAGACTTACTTGTTTTAGGTTCACTCATACTCTGATTTGGACATGTTTTCAGTGTGTCTTCCAAAGGCTTGTGTGATGGAATTCAGTCCTCCGGGTTGGAAGCATGGAGGTGGTAGAATCTCCAAGCAACATGACTTGGTAAGAGGTGGTGAGGGCATGAGGGCACTGCATGCTGAAGAATAGGGCTGGTCTCATGTGTAGAGGATTATGAGACCATCAGAAACATCTTACAAACAAAAGCAAGATATTCCTCCTTGATAACCAAAATGGTCATAGTGCTAGAATCAACCTTTTTTTGTGGAACCACTGGGCTAATTCACCCTATGCCTAAAGAAGGGACAAAAGAAAATCTCCTGGACTACTCTCTAATCTGCATATGAGTCATGAAGATCTCAAATCCAGGTTGCATTGTCAGGTGGGGCATGGTTCTCCAAGTTTTTATGAAATACCTGTATTACTAGTCTGCAGACTATGCTTGAACGATAAGGCCCTGGAGGAAACAAATTAATTACCAGCCCTGAGATAAACACAGAATAGATATACTATGCAATCATTATTCATGTGGAAACTAATTACTTGCAGAGTTTTGTGTCGTTATTCCACAGTTATGTCATTTTTAAGGAAGCAACATTCCTCCTTTTTAGGATACCTGTTTTCACACTGAAGGAGAACATTACCAGGGTGCTGCTCATCTGCTCACCTTGCTTTTTATTGCCTGGTTATGTAGATAAATGTGCATTTTCAGGATTCTAAATTCAGCCTGCGCTTTTGTTCATTTCACCCACTCAACCTTGTTCTTAGTACAACTGCAGCTTCACATTTATCAGAAACCACATTTAATGTTAGATCTGAAAACTCCAATTTTACCATCCCAGAGATAACACATACCAGCTAACTTTTACCTCTTATTAAGAGAGGATCATTGCTTACAAAAATTCTGTGTCCCACTGCCTACAACAGCACTCTTTAAAGCACTATGTGACAACTGGTAAAATAAAAGAGGACCCTGAGGCCTAATATTTGGGTTCCTGCCTGCACTGGCATTTAATAAACTTCAAGAAGTTTGCAAATATTGTTTAATTACTGCACACCTTTTTTGACACTGTATCTTTTTTGTGCCTTGCTGAAAGGTGAAGCCACAAATAGTTTCTCTACAAATTCAAAAGTTCTTTTTCAGAACTTGAATCCTAAAAAATGTTCTGGTGATGACTTTTCAAAGGTACTTAGTCAGGTCTAGCCATGGAAAATGTGTGATTTAAGGTCCTACATGGTCAGGGGTTGCATGTTAACACAGAAATGAACTGCACCAATTTCGATATGAGTGGATTTTATGATTTTTAAATTAGAATTGTGGTGAAGAGTACTAAAAAGGAATGGGAAAAGATTGTTCCTAAAACTCTAGTTTCTGTCCAGAAAATCCTGATGGAATTGATGAGATTAGAAAGGAACACATTGTTCAGGATACAGAAACTAAAACCTTAGCAGTGCCAACATAAAAAAGTTTCATTTTCTGTTCTCCACAATAAAGTGCAAGATGAACTTCATTCCAATGTGAATCTCCTTATAAAATGACCTTTAAGACATCCTTTTGGTGACATTTAAAATATCCTCCAAGGTTATAAAACCCTGGAATTATCATAGAGTTCTTGCCTGCAAAAGCCACCAGCATTGTTACAAGAGAAATGGGTATTTCTTAGGAAAAACTTCATACGTAGTGCTCTGCAGTAATGCTCTATTGAGTTTTCTATTACCAGAAAAAAAGTGTGTTTAAGTACAATCATTATAGTTATCCAAACTCCAAAATACGCCTCATCCCGAGTAAATGCAGAGACTTGTTCTTACAGCTTTCCCAGACCACCCTACAGAACATTTAGTCAGTAGTGCTTTCTACCCAAAATATGTCTTCTGTGGATTCTTACTACTAATGGGAACACAGAGAGTCATTGCACTATTGCTAATTTGTCCCTGAATTTGTATATGAAGGGCTGGTAAACAACTCCAGCTGAATTTGAATTGGCAACTATCTCTGAAGGAAGCACCATAACTGGTTTTTAGAATCCTCCTTTGCCCACCCACTTAAACTTGCAGTTCATGGAATAAAAGACTTAATGTTGTGCTTCAGTTCCATAGTTCCATCTCTCCACAACACTTTCATTTTATGTGCAGCAGTGTTTCCCATTAAATAAAGTAATTAAGGAGCAGTCAGCAGCAAAGGAAATAACACATACGGTGTGCTGTGGAAGTACTAAATAAATGATGAAGGAGTATCTTGACAAGGAAAAACAATTCTGTCTACTTTACTGCATTTAATATGAGACATGCCCCTTTGTTTCACAAATATTTTCACATTATTTTTCAAATATTTTTCTGTTTTATAATTCTGCTTTGAATAAGCAGACTCTTTACTGCATGCACAGCATGATACAAATATCCATAATTCTCTAGCAAACCATAAGTCTTGAGAAAAGTGTTTCTTTCAACCAGAGTTTAGTGCCTAAAAGAATAAGGTGCTACATATGGGGTACTTATTGCTTTCTTATTATCAACCTGTACAATATCGGTGCTACCAAGAAAGTTGACAAATTTATTGGTGGCATAATCACATGGGTCTCACCCAGCTACACTCGAGCATTTTAGGTACTTGTAAGCATTTTTAGAAAGATGTTAAAATAATTTAATTTTTTATTGATTAATTAGAAAAAGGCTGCATGTGGCTCCCAGACCTTGTTTCATTAATCATTTTGTAAATTCAAACTGTAAAATAGAGGAAATTCCTCATGCACTGCTTATTATAGAATACTGTTTGTAGGAGTCCAAGCCAGGTATAAAGACAGCCATAGAACCTTAGACAGGTGTTCAGTACTCTACTCAGGGGAAACCTGGATCTTTAGCTTAATTTTAATTTTTTTTCCTGGTATGATCTAAGAGATCCCTCTGGCTATTACACAGTGAGTCAGAAAAATAGCACACTATAGAAATTCAAAAGGTCAGTTGGCTAACTCCCTGAAAGCAGATAGCTGCATAACTACAACCTTAAGAAAGAGGGTTTTATAAAGAAATAAAAATAGTTATAGTTCAGCTTTTATTTTTTTTCTCCTCCAGAATGAACAAATTCCTATTCCTTTAATTGTCCCTTGAATTGTTCTATTACATAACTCATCCCCAATGTAGGAGGGATTCTTGCTGAAGACGTAGGCCCTTTATCTTCTTCTTAAGGCGCGTTCTTATTTTTCAGGAGTAGAATTATAGTCCTCTTGGTATTTTCTCAATTGTTAAATGTCTAACCAGAAGCTCCTACACCACAGCCAAGACATGAACCAAGTCAAATTCCATATCTTGTATGCAAGAACATTTGTATTTTAACTATTTTAGTTAAAGCTATAAGATTATTTTGATAAATAATTTTGATTATTTTAACAAATATATGCTGCAATGTTTGTTAGTGAGCAAAGATTATTAGTATATAAAATGTTTAGGTAAACAATTCTTTAATAAACCATTTCAAGGGGAGATGGCTCAGTGGAATAAGCGCTTCCCTGGCAAGCACAAGGGCCTGAGTTCAATCCCCAGTTCTGCCAAAAAATAAAAAATAAAAAAATAAAACATTTCAAATTTGTTGGAATAAAATTAAAGGATTAGATTGCAAGCTCAATATCTTGAAAGGTGGCAGAAAAGACTTAAATGAAAATCATTCAGATATTTGCCTGATTTGACCTAAGTTCCCCATCAGCTACACTAAAGTCTCTAGAACTAAAAAGTCTCATCTAATTTTATTTGTAGTTGTGGAGCTCAGTTGCTTCATTTAGTCCCATTGTCAATAGTCTACTAGATTTTATTTCCCCAACACCTTCTCCTCTTGCACATACTTTCCCATTTAGATGTCTGTGTTGGCCAGCTAAACCAAATTAAACCAATTACAATGTAGTAAGCATGGGGTTGAATCTTCATTTACTGTCCTGCTGTGTGCTAAGAGGTATTCAGTACCACAGGATAAGTATGATATGAAATTTTGTATTGGTCTTTTTTCAAAACATAATTATGAACATCACCTTGTATTAAAATGAAGGACAACTTGTAGAGTAAAATGCAACACTTGCATAATTTTTAGAATAAGATGTGAGACTTCAAAGAAGTTTTAGTAAAAAATATTTACCATTCTCTTCTTTGGGACAAATTGTAGAAATGTTTGATAGGTCTTAGGCTTTTTTTTTTTTTTTTTTTTTTTTTTTTTTTTTTTTTTTTTTTTTTTTTTTTTTTTTGTCTTTTTGAGGCAGGGTCTCACTATGCAGTTCAGGCTGGCCTTAAGCTCACTTTGTAATCCAGGCTGGTCTTGAACTCACAACAATCCTCCTGCCTCAGCCTCCCAAGTGCTGGGATTACAGGCCTGCACCACCACGCCCAGCCAGGTCTTAGGCTTACTGTGCTATTATATGAGCTTTTCTTTTCAACAACATATGCTAACAATTTAAATACATTTATTATAAACTCAAAACATTTTGGAATATGGTAAAATACACAAAATAATCTAAGCCAGGCTATCTATGCATTAAGAAATGGAGACCGAAAAACTGGTACTTTTTAATCCAGATAATACAGCTAAAAAGTTGCAATTATAATGAAAGGATGTACAAACTTGGCTCGAGTTCCTCTTCTCCCAGTTACCATACTGTAATTGTTAGTCTAGGTTTTTGCTTCAGAAAAGAGGACTTACTAGAACCATGAGCTTTCCTTTGATAGTCCTCTGCTTGTGCTTGGCTGTATAAAATTCTTTATGAACAGAATGTGATTTGTCTGATATTTTGTAAGCCACACTGAAAATGGCTCAGTTTCTAAAGACCAAATGGTCTCATTATAATATATTTCTATGTTTAAAATGTTCCCAAGCCTAGCCCAGGAAGATAAGAGTAGAAAAAAGGCCAAATGAACTACTTTTTAAAGAACAAATAAATAACAAGGAAAGTTTTCCTTCAAAATCTGTGTGTTCTTTGTGCTCCTGGAGGCTGATACTCATTCTAGCTTTCCTGAGATGCTTCCGTGCTAGATTAAAAATTCTGAAACCACTAAATTAGGCTGTTGTCTTTTTGTTTTGTTTTGTTTTTTACTTCCACGTGACTTGTTAAAGATATCTTGTTGAAATGAGTTACCTTAGATGTGTGCATGTGTGCATCAAGTAGCTAGTTGTCACTATGACCAACTCCCACAGAAAAATAATTTGGCTTGCGGTCTCCTGGTGGCTGGGTCCATTACACTTGGGACTGTGCAGAGCAGAAACAGCATGGTAAAAAAGAGCAGGACAGAGGAAAGCATCTCACTCATAGCTGCCAAGGCGGGGGTGGGGGTAGGGAGAGAAAGCAACAGAGACAGAAATACAGACAGAGAGAGAGAGAGGAAGGGTGTGGGAGCCAGATACAGTCGCAACCTCATGCCTTCATGATCCATTCCTTTCAACTGGGCCCAACTTCCTGTTTCTATTACCTCCCAGTATGTCGCCATATTATGACCTCATCAGTGAACTAATCTGATGAAATTAGCACCCTCATGATATGATTCCATCCTAGAAGCCCACAGGGAAGCCGACCTTCAACTCAGTGTGTCTTTTGGGGGAACATTTTGGATCTCTGCAATAACAGAACCCACATGTGCTTGTGTGCCTAGCTATGTTAGGTTATATCTTGTACTTATTAACATTAGCCACAGGTGAGCATTCTTCAAACTCCAATGCCTAATCTTCATAGGCTTTACTGTTGTAGTTAATTTCTTTTATCCATAGCTCTTTGTACTTTTAGTACAAGCCTGTTCGCCTGCTTTCCCAAACATCTGAGCACAATTGCCACATTTGCACGTGCATCTGATCACAAGGGTTATAGTCATCTTTTAAAAAAAAGAATTAAACCAACCTAGTGAACCCATTAGTCATTTTATATCAGCCTTACCCATAACACAAATGTCACATTCAGAAGACACGATCTGTGTACCATATTCCAGGTGTTGCACATAGATGACTTCATTTCGCATAGTATTTTAGCTTGTGACCTGGGAGCATGTTATACAAGAAACACAGAAAGCAAGGTGCTTCCCATAATTGCATCCTTCTGGATAACATCCAAAGTAACAGTTCACTGCCTAACTCTAGGCAGCATGAAGGCTTAAAGTGAAACTGTGATGAATATGTGTTTCAGATTTTTATAATGAACCTGCTAAAAGCCATTTTTAAACACTTTGCTAACTTGAAATCAAAATACAAATGAGAGTCAAGTGTCTCTCCTATAAAATATAATTCCATAACTTTATGTAAAATGCTTTTCTACTTGATTTAGAGATAACAAAGACTGTGTACACAAATGTATAAGCCATCTGTAGGTGGTGGGATATCATCTAAACTTTCTGTCCAAGTAACTATGAGTAAGTTGTCTTCTCCCTAAAATGTATCTTCTGTAAAGATAATTTCTCATTAAGTTTCTGAGTTACATTATGATTATACTAGGTTTAAAGTTCCTTATTTTAAATGTCTTATTTATTTCATATTTTCAATTATTAAACTAACATTGAATATTTTTTTATTTTATTTGCATTTACTTTATGTTTAACTTATTCCCATGCCATAAGTTTTTGTGTCTTCAGTTTCTTCTGGGCTTTTTCTTCTGTGCAACTTCCCCCACTGATTGGCCTGGGCACACCTACCTACTCCACCATTGTAACACCAGAATGGCACACATTGCTTCTTTAATGTGACATCCTTCAGATACTTGGTGGCCTTTCAAATATGTATACCCTTGATGGCCTGGGCAGTTTCATGCATGTTCTTAAAGTTTCATGCGTGTTCTTAAAGTGAACATGAAGATTTGAGCCTCTTGATTTGCATGATTTTGTGGGGTTTTCTGGGTTGAGAGAGTAGGGAACCATTTTCACAGGTCACCTAAGGCTACTCACCAGAAGAGCAACATTGAATATTTTGTTAAACTACCATTGTTTCACATAGAATAGATATAAAGTTATTTTAAGAAAAATACATTTTATTGTCTTTTTCTTGCTTTGTATTTTGTCCAATTACCACATTAGTGATCTGATTTATACTGAATTAATAAAGGACTTTTCAGTTATACTTTAATTGACTGCAGTGTGCCAGCCCTGCCCCTGGTGTGCATTAAGATGGCAATTGAGACTGGGCATGGTGGTGTGTGCCTGTAATCCCAGCTGTTGGGAGGCTGTAAACAGGTGGATCACTACAAATCCAATCTAATAGTGAGACCCTGAACACCCTGTAGAACCTTCCCTAAAATTCAATAAATAAATAAGTATAAATGACTGTCAACTAATTTTTAATTTTTTTTTCTGTTCTTTATTTTACGTATCTGGCTATTGTGGGGTCTCACTACGCAGCTCCTTCTCACTACACAGGTGATCTGCCTGCCTGCAACTTCCTCGGAGCTGGGATTATAGGAATCTATCACCATACTCAGACTCTGGCCAGCTCAGCCTGCCCTAGGGGCAGAGCTGGCATTGACTTGTGGTGCCAGGGATCAAACCATGGCCCCCAAGCTTGCCTAAGCCTGCCTAAGCAGGCACTTTAGTCCACTGAACTCTCTTGCTGGCCCTATAGACCAATTTTATTCAACATCATTTTGCTGTATTTTTTTGTTTTCTCTGTATTCAACATTTGAGATGTTAGGCAAATTTGCCAGAGGAATTTCAGAAGTTAAAGGTCATTATTTATTTACTTACACTTTGTACCAAACTATACCTCATGTGTAGATTTATCTTAAATGTTTGTCGAATTGTTAAATGAAGAATGAAATTGTTAACATGCTAAAAAAATGAAAATATAACTAAACATTTTACTCAACAGTATCTGGCCTGTTGACTAAGGATCTGAGAATGTTGTTTGAGGACAGCTATCTATAATAAGCTCCACAACATAAACATTGCTAAAGATTTGTAACTCTGCATATACCAGGGAATAGCTAAAAGGAGCAGCCAACTGTTCATGCAGTGTTAAGGACACCAAGAAACCAACATTGGTATAATAAATCGTGTTCTGTGCCTACAAATGTAGAAAATACAATTTACAGGAATGAAATAGAATTTGTAACAATGGCAACAGAAGCTAAACAACCAGAAGATGGTCACGTGATGCAGTTCCTTAAAGAGCATTAGCTCAGCAACCAGGAAGCCTTAATTTTATTTTTCTTTTTGTCATGACTATTTTTGGCTGATAATCTTTTGCAAACTGAACATCTAATTATGAACTCATGAAACAAATATAAAAGTCATGTTTGCATCGCACTACTAACATTTTTGGTGGGACAAAACAATGAAAACAATTTGTTTTGCCAACAGATAGTAAAGCGATTGCCTTATTTTCAAAGCTTATATTTAGTCAATGAGTATCCTTCTAAGGTCTTTACAATTAATACTTTTTCTGTCCAGTTACATAAATTATTTCCATTCTTTCAAATGGTGAGGTTATTAAGATGATTTTATCAGTACAGAGAAGTAAATCATCTCATTTAAGTAATATATACAGTGTTATTAATTTTTTATTTAAATCTTGTCATTCATTTTATTATATAAAAACCTGACAAAATCCTAAGTGAAAAAAAAGGACTGTCGCACTCAAGAGCACCTGTTTTGGGGCAGCCAGAGAGCTCAGCAGAGTAAAGCACCTGCTTGGGCAGGCTCAGGGAACAGGGCTCAGTCCCAGGCGGGCCATGCCAGCCCTGCCCCCAGGGTGTGCGGAGGGGGCAACTGAGATGGGTATGGTGGCGGGTGCCTGTAATCCCAGCGCTTACGAGGCTGAAAGCAGGAGGATCACTAGGAGTCTAATCTGTACAGTGAGATCCTGTAGACCCTGTACTAAATACATTAAAAAAAGAAAAAAGAGTACTTGTTTCATGTATTAGTAATCCATAACACCTAGCCTGAGAACATAATTTGGAGTCCAAAGGAAACACTGAAGACAGGGATAGGTTTATCTTTTCCACTCCCAAGGCTCTAGTATAGCCTAGGCATGTAGTAAGAGTTCAGTTAATACGGTCAGCACAAAGAACAACACTAGATCCAAATAAACATAGGAGAAAGGAAGGGGAGATACATACATACATATATATATATATATATATATATGTGTGTGTGTGTGTGTGTGTGTGTGTGTGTGTGTGTGTGTGTATCAGATAAGAGAAGTTTATTATTAATTGCTATTAGTTCATTGAAAGCTACTGTTTATATTGCTTGACCAATTTTACATGCCTATATCTGGTAATCTGAGCAACTATTTGAACTATCAATAACCATTAATTTCCTATCTTATTTAGAAATTTTGTCATTTTTGTTTTTTCTCTTTAAAATAAACATTAAACCTAACAAAAACCATTGTGGTTTAATATAGAAAATCGAAGCTTCCTAGTAGGCATTTTCCTTTGTGATTTCCTTATACAAAAAAGGCTTTAAATTTCTTGGGTAAAGAAAGCAAAATTTTCAATCCATTTATTTTCCAGGAATTTGAGGAAATTCATGATTTTAAGAACTAGGCACTGACAGAGAAAAGTGAAGGGTTAAATTTTGAAGTCTTGATCCAAATAAGATGATCCTGGGCAAGTAAAAGTCCTGTTCCACAAAAGTGTGGGTGCTGGGAGAGCCTACACTCATTTAGGGAAATCTGAAAAGTCGGTTTTTATGTTTCTTGTCACTGTGGTTTCGCTTCCATTTTGCCTCTTGGTAGACTGTCCTTTCTTTTTCAATTAAACAACTGGAGGGTGAGGTGCTGGATTTTTAGTGCACCTGGAGGTGTTGCTTTCGCTGTACTGTTTAGCTCAGGGGCTCTCAAATACCCCTTTTGGAGTCTGAGATAAATACCTAAGTTATCATGGAACCACATTGCAACAATATGGACCATGAGATTAGTTTTAAATTGAAGTACTTGCCAAATTTAAAATCTACTTATTTACGAAAAGATTTTTAAATAATGATGATATAAGAGAAAATGAGATAATAATATTAAATTTTGTTGTCATGAAGTATAAATAGCTCAAAGCTTATACATGCTTGGTACTAGATAAAACATATCCTGCAACCAAATTAAAAAAATAGAAACATCACAAGCACAGAAGAAAACAAGATTAAAGGTGCACATTGAAGTGTGTCCACTGACAACTGCCAGTGACAGGTGAAGGCAGAGTGGAGCAGTGCTGTGAGCAGTGGTACTTCTTCCGATTTTCACCCTTCTGAATGAATCCAGCTGCCTATGATACTTCACTGAAACTAATATTCAAATACAGAGGAAAAAGGAGAAGATGGCTTTATTTTTTTGGATGAAACTAGCCTCGTGTCTCAAATACTCTCTTTCATTAATATGTTATGATGGAAAATCTAACAATACATTCTATAGACTGTATAAGATTATAAGAAACAAAGATAAACAATATTTACTCCAAAATAAATAATCCTTCACTTAAGTGAATCATTTCTTAGGTTTTATTGCATTTTAAGCAATCTTTTTTTTTTTTTTTTAAGGAAGGAAAGTTCTATTTAGCTCTCAGTTACTGGAGGTTTCAGTCCACACTCACCTGGCTCCAAGGCAGAGTGGCACAGGGCAGAGGGCACCTTGTCATGGTGGTGGCAAAGAGCAAGAACACAAAAAGAGAAGCAGCAGCAGCTCAGGCAGCTAGCTAGCCACTCATCCCTCCTTACATTGTAATGCAGATTACCTACCCCAGGGCAGATGCAGCATCCACACCCAAAATAATCAACCACAAACTCCAGAAGCCACCCCATGACTTCTGGAGGCTTTTGGGGGGACACCTAAACACAAATAACATTCCCCCCCTGGACCCCCAAAGACTCATGTACCTCCCTTTATGCAAAAGCCATTCTGGTCCATCTCTGGGCGTTGCCAAAGTCCCAGCAGTTTCAGCATTGCTGAAAAGTCCAAATCCCAAGTCAACTCCAAGAGCCAAGGCAAACTGTCAACTGTGAGCCCCTGTACAAATGAAAACTTAAACACTTACAACATTCAGAGGCACAAGATAAACATTACCATTCCAAAATGTATACACAGCAGGATACCAAGCATTGGGACCAACACAAGTCCAAAATGCAGCAGGGCAAACATTATCTCCTGCAGTTCCATGTGGGACATATAGAAGCAATCTATGCTGAGTTGTGAGCTCCAAAGGCCTTACATGGCATCTCCCCTTCAGCACTCATGGTGGAAGCTCCCATAGTGTCTCTCATAGGCCAGCTTTGCTCCTTCCGTGCAGTTTCCCTTAGATGATCTACGTTCCTAGCTTTTCCAAACTTCTGGAGTTTCCACTGAATAGGCTTCTCTCTCACAGCTTCACACACTGCCCTCTCAGGGGCACACTGCCTGGGCTCCCAGGCCTTCTTCTGAAATCAAGGAGGAAGCCTTCTTAACCTCAGAACTCCTACATTCTGCATGCACCTAAAACTATTATCACGTGGATGATGCCAAGATCTGCTGCCAGCTGGAGCAGTAGCCAGGTTTTCCTTTTCCTTGACTGTAGGGGTCGAGTGCTTAGATTGATGAGCACTCTGACCCTGATTCCCAGGAACAAATTCTTCATGCCAGCGCCATTCTGGAATATGGTGTGGCCACTGCTGCCATTCTGGAACATGGGGCTCTGCAGCTTTCTTCTCAGGGCAAAGTTCCTGACGTTTGTAGTTCTGAGGCTGCAAAGGGTGGAGGCCTGCCACCTCCTGTGATGCCCTCAGGCCATTCTTTCTATTCTCTTGTTCCTTCTCCACAGTGGAAGTCCTCTCAGCTCTGTCTTTGCAGTCCACAGCTTTCTTGGCACTTCCTTTCCAGCCAAAGTCACAACATTTTGAACCATCCTGCTGGGATCTTTGCTCTTCATTCTCAACATACAACTAGCTAAAAGCCCCCAGCAACAGCCATACCACTGCCCCAATATGTGGCTGCTTTGAAATATCTTTTGAAAGATTAATCAGTCCACCATGGGTAAACTCACTCTCAGGCAAAGTCTCTGGACACAAACAAAATACAGACAACTTCTCTGCCAAGTCAAAACACAAATGAGCCCAACAAACAATGCAGTCCTTCCCAGCAGAAACCTCCCCAGCCTGGTCTTTATAGGCCAGCATTCTATCAGCCTTCTGGTCTTCTGAGCTCTGACCAGAATCTCCTAAAAAACAGCTGAAGCTGTTTCAATGCTTTGCTTGTAGGCGACATCTCCGAATCTTTCCTATCTCTTCCCATAAGCCATTCAAAAAGCTTGTAATCCACACGGTCAGGTTTAGCCACAGCAACAACCACTCCTGTGGTACCAAATTCTGTCTTAGTTACTCTTCTCATTGCTGGGACAAATACCTGACACTCAAAATGAATGAAGGAAAGGTTTATTTAGCTCACAGTTATTGGAGGTTTCAGTCCATACTCTGTTGGCTCCAAGGCAAAGCGGCACATGGCAGAGGGCAACCTTCATGGTGGTGGCAAAGAACAAGAGCCTGGATTTTAAACAATCTGTAATTCTTGTGTCTGAAATTATTTTTAAAAGAATTTAGCACATGTTAAACTTCTCTATAAGGATGAATTCATTACCAGGATATCAGATTTGAGGTTCGGAGATCCATGAAGATAATTCATTTGCAGACATAGGACTTTCTTGGAGTGAAAACCTGAGGCTACTTCAAAATACATCTCCTAAATTTTCTGTAGGACTTGTTAATGAGAGGTTGTAATCTAAATATTATCACCCCTCAGATTATTATGTAATTTCATTAATCATGTAAAATTTATTTTGTTGTTGTTTTGGCTTTACATAGGCCATTTATTTGGTACTATTATACGGCTTAATTTTTTTATTTTACATCAAATCTTGAAGATAAAGGGTACATTTAGCTAATGAGAGACATTGTGAATAGTAATTTGGATATTAAGATTTATTAATAATTTTCAACTTCAAAAATGTTAGCAAAATTACTTCTATGTCATACATTCTAAAATGGCTAGTGAACACCAGTAAGAGATAAAAGATCAGTGGAATTTACTTAAATGGCAGTGACAAATCCAAATAAAAATACTCCATGGTGCATTGGCTGCTGTAAATGCAAATGAACAGAAAGTCACTACTGACCTTGCTACTTACCATCTCCTTTTTCCTTCTGCTAAAATTCTTTATAGGGTCTCTCAGTTTGTGAAAGTAAGCAAACACAGAATATTCAAAATGCATGTCCAACTCCCCACTACATTCAAATAATCACGGAAGCATCAAGGAATCATCAGGTGAATGCCTTTGCCAAAGGCTCTCAAGCAAGGAGCCAGGGAAATGGCTCCGTGGAATAAGTGCTTCCCTGGCAAGTGCAAGGGCCTGAGTTCAATCCCTGGTTCCGCCAAAAAAAGAAAACAAAAAATCTTAACATAGTTTCTCAAGCCTTAGAATAATTCCTCCTGATGCTTACACACACACAGACACGCACACACAGATGTATACATGCATACATTTCCACATTCCTTCATATGCACATATTTTAAGCTTCTTTCTTTATATTTAGATAGTTGTGCCTAAACCCAACCACTATGTGTCTTATGTTAGTAAAACTTTTCAAAAATTGTCTTTTGAAGGATTTGTTAATATTCACATATCTTGAAAAAGACTTTATCACCTCCAATCCATTCTGTAGGAGAGCCAAAGAAATACAAAGTAGACTTGAAAACTTTAAAAATTTTACATTAAGTTTGGGAGAAACACCACATATTGAATGGAAAAGATGATGTGTAAGTAATGACATAAATAATAAATGTAGGCAACTGAATTTAAAAAGCAAAACCAAAAGACAAAGTAGACACATGTTCAAATCGTGACCCAGAAACTACTTCACTAATGTTGAAATTTTCGTCTATTATAGCTCATACATTAAGTGACAATACTTATAATCATAGATATCCTAAAGATCAGAAATCAGATGTTACATGGCTAACACAGGTAAAAATACATATAGTAGAATTAGCAAATTAACATTTATTGTTACTAGTGGGACGTCATGACATTAGTGATAATCATACTCATAATTATTTGCAATCTTTTTAACTTTAACAGCTCCTTACACAATGTAGTTTATTTATACTACTTTAATGAACTTTTCTTTTTCAATATCAAAGTGTAATGATTACATAGGTACCTATAAATTTTTTTAATCTGGTCTTTCCCTATTCCTCATTTCCTTTCTCTTCCATAAAAGTTTCTCTTCTACCCTCATGTTCTCTCTCTCTCTCTCTCTCTCTTTCTCTCTCTCTCTCTCTCTCTCTCTCTCTCTCTCTCTCTCTCTCTCTCTCTCTCTCAATTCCACCTGTGAGTGAAAGCATACAGTATTTGTCTGAATCTGACATTTCATTTAACAGGAGATCTCCAATTTCAGTTCCTTTCCTGCAAATGACATGATTTCATCCTTCTTGGCTTAATGCTCCATTGTATATGCATGTCACACTTTCAATCCATTTCTCAGTTGATGGGGAGCTAGGGTGTTTCCACAGCTTACCTGTTAAAAATTGCATCAGAATAAACATGAGTATTGAGGTGTACTGCTCTACATGCTGACTGAGGAATGGTATAGCTAGAACAAGCAGCGGCTAAATTTTAGTTTTATGTTTTAATTGTAATATATTAAGAATAGTGAAGTGCTACTTTTTAAAAATTAAAATTATTGATACAATTTATTTTTTAACGATTTTATTGAGAAATAAATAGCAATGAGACAGTTTCAAACCCATTAGTAGGACAATTTCAATAATTAGTAGATTGGATATTGTTGTCTTAGGGGTTATTCATTGTACAAGATGCAGACATGATATCCTGTCTACAGATACTATTAGAACAAATAGTTCTATTCATTGAATTGAGAGAATGTAGCTGTATATCTATCCTAAATATTTTGAATATATAGCTACAAAGTGGTCTTTCATTTACATCCTCTTTTTTTGTTTAGTTTTGTCAGAGAAGGGTATTCCATTGTCATTTAAATATTATAGGTACGTGAATTCAGCGAAATATTCCAATACAGTTCAATAGTCCATAATAGTAGTGGGTTTTCTGTAAGACTGGCAATGTCAGAAGTTGTTGACTTGACCATTTTATAGCTCAGCCTATTCATATGGCTTTACTTTTTATACTTCATTTTTATACTTTTCTGTTGGATGGTTAAGGACAAAATAAAGCAAGACCTATATAACAAGAAATGTATCTTTTTATCTGATAAGGCCAGTCAGATCCCCTCAGGATTTGACTAACTATATATGCTGATACCTATGAACTAAGAAATTGCACTGAAGATAGCAATGTGTAATGTAGGGTCAAGCTTGGAATGCCTTCATTCTGGTCTTCTAAATGCATACTGCTTGTCATGTCATACCAATCACTGCCATACTGTCTCTCAAGTAAATGTTTGTTTAAAAAAAGGGGAGAGGGTAATAGATGAAAACAAGAGACAAGAAAAAGAATGTTACAGGACTGCCTGCTACAGTGCAGTATATGGTCAGAGTTCTAAACTGTGTAAAAATCTGTAATTGTTTATTCCTATTTTTAAATATATTTTTATTTTTTAAATTTTTTTCTTCATATTCTGTAGGGATTTAAAACTTAACATATCAATACTTAATGGGAAATACCTGTTCCATAATATGCCTAAGATGTTTGATATTCAGACAGATAGTGAGGTTGAGCTCAACTACCTATGTTGTAGGGTAATAACAATAAGCTTCTCTTCTGGAGGGTTAACAACCTAAGCTTGCAGATCAAAAATTAGAGAAAAAGGAGGGCTGCAAGGACAGCTAACATTTTGGCCCTAGCTTTTCAAGGTCAGTGAAGACTCAGGGCATAGAAGAACCTGTATATGACAAGCAGATGTGTCCCAAATTTACTGATCAAGGAGATTATGGGGCCACATAGGAAAGTGATCAATGATGTAGAGTGTGAGAGTCACATGGAGTGAAAACTTTCTCTCAGGCTTTCACAGAGAGCAAACTGGTCAATCAGTGGCTGTGACTCATCCACATGGCTGATATGGACAAAGGATCTGTAAACTGTGGTACAGGATTTCAGGATAAATCCTATTGGTACAATTGTACAATTTAGATACGTAAAATTATCACATTCATTGTAAAGAATTATGTACCTGTACACAACATATCTTCCCATTTTCCTCCCCTCATTAACTCCTCGTTCCACCCATATTGATGAAGTTTTATTTCTAATACGTCTTTTTCCCCCATTGTTTCCTTTTCCCTTCCATTTTCCCCAATTCACCTTTCCCTTTGAAAAGTTATTTTGCATTTCACAATATCTGTTTTACATCATTGTTTTTATTTACACTTTCAGTTTCTCACAGCATATGCATCTGATTTATTTTGTTTGACAGTATGGTCTTAAGGGCCATCCATTTAGCTATAAATGTCTCATTTATGCTGCTTTATATCTGAGTAGGACTGTATTATAAATGACAATACATTTGTATTCATTCAATAGTTGATGGGCATTTCATTTTTTCCAGGATTTAGTTATTGTAAATTGTTCTGCTGTAAATATGGGTGTGGTATTTTCTGCTATAAACATGTGTGTATACTGCCACAAACATCTCTGTGGATGTTAATTCTTTTGGGAAGATAAGATAGGTTAGTCAAATGGAATCTGTAGTCCTAACTTTTTGAGGAACTTTCACACTGATTACCACCGTGATTGCATCTGTCTACAGTCCCACAAGCAGTGGAGAAGAGTTCCTTAGCATTTGTTATTAGTTTATCTTTTTATAATAGCCATTTATTATGGGTGAGATGAAATGTCAGTGTTTTATTTTTCATATCTTCAATGATCAATGATATTGGAACTTTTTTCATGTATTTATTTGCCATTTGTACTTCTTCTGAGAGGTGTTTATTCATTTCAGATGCCATTTTTGGATTAGATCTTTTAATTTGGGTAGTCTCTTTTTTTTTACCTTATCCGTTCTAGGTATTAGTCCTTTTAACAACCAAGATGGTCCCTCACATGAGGAATGGTTGAAAAAGATGTGGTATTTCTATATAATGGAGTATTACTCAGCTATTAAGAATGATAAGTTTGAAGCATTTATACTGAAGTGGATGCCACTTGAACATATACTCATAAGTGAAATAAACCAGACACACATGTGTAAATTTCGCATAGTCTCCCTATTATAAGAAGCAAAAAGCAGAAATACAAAAGGAAACGTACAACAACAACTAAAATCAATTGAGTCAGATAAGGCAAAGTGAATGGCATATGCTGCAGGATACTAATCAGCTTTTCTTCTGGATGGTTAACAACCTAAGTTCACAGATCAAAGCTGGAGAAATAGAAGAGCCACAAGGCCAGCCAACATTTTGTCTCTAGCCTTTCAAGGTCAGCGAAGACTCAGGACATAAAAGAACCTGTACTGCAATATCATGAAACTCAGTTGAGCTCCAAATTTTCTGAACAAGGAGATTATGGAGCCACAGAGGAGACTGAAGTTCTATAGTGTGCCTGGGGAGAGTCACATGGAGAGAAAACATTTTCTCAAGCTCTCACAGAGAGCAAACTGGTCAGGCATTGGCCGTGACTCATCCACATGGATGACACAGACAAAGGAACTACAGAATAATGTACAGGACTACAAGATACACTCTGAGAGGACTTCACTGACCACATAAGAACCATAAAGTACATGTGTTGGTATATAAGTCTTGCTTTATTTAGGTCTTCACCATCCAGCAGAAAAGTATAAAAATGAAGTATACATCATGGGGCCATAATATTAAGCTGAGCTGTAAATGGCTATGGTTGACAACTTCTTCGGATAACTCACTATTGTAGTGGACTGCTACACTGTGTTGGATTGTGTCTTCGAGTTCAAGCACCTAAGTTAGTTGAATGACAATGGAGTGCCCATCTCTGACAGGTGTAGACAAAGGAAGGGGTATAGAAAGGAAGAATCATGATGTGTGTGTATAAACAGTACAGTGGGGATAGATAATGCTGTGCTTCTACATAATCCTGAGAGGCAAGATTTGCATTAATGGTGGTTAGACAGGACATTATGTCAGCTTTTAGTACTATGGATAACCACTAGGAAAATAACAAGGTAGAAAGTATTAATTATTGAATCTTTGATGTAATTCAGGTATAAAAATTAAGATACGCAAACAGCTGCACTCTCTTTACTGATAAGAGTCATATGCTATAATAATGTCTGTAAGTATAATATCATGTATGCACCTTCTATGATACCAAAACATTATGAAAACAGTTTTCAGTATATTAATTTATCAAATCCATCTTGTCAAGGTATCTTAAAACTGTCTCATTGATATTTGTACTTCAATAAAACAAAAATTTTTTAAAAAATAAAATAAAAAATAAAAGATGTTAGTCCTTTTTCTGAGGAACAACTGGCTAAGACTTTTTTCCCCACTCTTTGGTTTGTGTATTCACTCTTGGTGATCTTTTTCTGTGAAAAGCTTTAGAATAAGTTGAGATCCAAGTTTTTCTTTGTAGTATTTCCTATGCAGTCAGGGCTTTATTCATGAGGTATCTGCCTACACATATGCCTTCAAGAACTCTATTTTTTCTTCCAGCATATTTAGGTTTCTGTTTTAATGTTTAGATCTTAATCCATTTTGATTTTAGTTTGGTCCATGGTGATAGACATGGGTTTAGTTTTAGTTTTTGGCATGTAGAAAGCCAGTTTTACCAGCACCATTTATTTTTTAATTAATTTTATTGAGAAGCAGCACCATTTATTAAAGAGTCTAGGGCTTTCTTTCTTCCAATTTGACCCCTTGTCAGGGATAAGGTGGCTGAGTGTGTTTATTGTTGTTTCCTCCTCTTCTAATCTATTCCATTGATCCTCAGGTCTGGTGTGCTTGTTGTTTGTTTGTTTCTATTACCATGCTATTTTTATCACAGTAGCTGTGCAGTATAATTTCAAGTCCATGATTGTGATGCCTCCTGCTTTGCCTTTGCCCAGAATTGTTTTTGCTTTTCTAAGTCTCTGAATGAGCTCAGATAAGCAACCTAATGTTGAATCTCAAACCTTGTAGAATCAATTTTAGTTTTCAAGAAACTTTCATACTTTCCCTAGTGGCTATACAAATTTAATCTTCACCAAAAGTGTAGAAAGGTTGTTTTTCATGAATCCTAAGCCAATGTTTATTAGTTTTTATATTATTGAAGATGTCCATTCTGACTGGAGTTAGACAGGATCTCAGTGTAATTTTAATATTCATTTTTCCTGTTGGCAAAAGATATTGAACAATTTTTATATTATTATTGGTCATTTGTAGTTCTTCTCTTGAGAAGTATCTTTTTAAGTAATTTGCCCTTGCATTGGTTGGGTTCTGTTTAGTTGTTTTAGTTGAGGGATTTTAATGGTAAATTTTTTAGTTCTTCCTATTTTCTGGATATTAGTCCTCTGTTGGAAGAGTAACTAGCATTTTCTCCCACTCTGAACACTGTCTCTTGACTCCGTTTTTGCTATGCAGAAAAATTTTAGTTTTCTGTGATCCATTTGTTTAGTCTTAATTCCTCTGCTTTTGGAATACTCTTCAGAAAGTGTTAACCTGTGTCTATAACTTGAAGTGTTTTCCCTCTGTTTTGTTTTAGCAATTTCAATTTTAATGTTATATTCATGATCTTTACTTTCAGTCTGTCTTGATTATGTTACATGGTGCTATAGGTGGATAAACTATCTGAAGGCTTTATTAACTCATATTTATGCCTTTCAAAACAGAGTTTTACCAACTATAATTGTGCAACGATCTTGTTATCATAATTTGATACTGTTGTATTATCATGAATTTTATTTTTAATTGATACATAAAAATTACATTTGTTTATGGGATTCCATGTGATGTTTCATGTAAATTTGCCTAAGCTTTTAACAAAACTTGTGGTCCATCTGAGCACACTTTGAGTGCCAAACCCTCACTTATACTTAGTACATTATAATATGTGATCGTATCTCTTGAATTAAACAGAAAACGTACAACAAATGATTTCAATTATAAAGTTGATGACCAAAAAATGTTAATGAAAGAAATGTCCACTTTTTAAAGATGTTCAGAGGTGCTAAAGAATACTTTAAGAGAGTTTGTGCAGATTCTAAAGGATTAAATAAATGTCACTGGAATAAGGAAAGTAATTCTAGGCTTGTAAAAGAATTTGGGCTTAGAGTAAAGTATAAGTAATTTTCAGAGATTAGTACACCCTGAATGCTTAACATGTAAGATTTAACTTAGATTAAAAATAAGTCTGAAAATTTTGGTTGATGCGAATGTTTACTTGACAAGCAATGAACAATTGTAGAAAATTTTAGCAGAATCTGGGAATTGACAATTTTGTTTTTTGGGAAAGTTATTCCAGATTGTGTTATATAAAATTGTTGATGTTAAGGAGAAAAGTGGCATCTGTGTAATTCAATACCATCTTGTAGTTTCTAAATGAATGTTTAATTAGATTTCCAGGATTTAAATTTGTCACAAAATATAAGATATCCTTAAATATCTTTTTGCTTTGTTAAATCATGTGCTAACTAGCTCTAAAAACAACCAAACAGGTATGTCAGATATGAGTACATTTCAATTTCAGGGTAAATTTGTGGATTCTTCTACTAGTGATACATAGTAACTAACAAAATATGATTTTCCCAAATGTAGGTATTTCCACACATTTGAGTTGATCAGCAACCTTACTTACTGTATTTCCTCAGAACATTAATATTTAAGGCAAAATATCATTATATTTTTGTATCTAATAAAATTATAAGTCAACAGTTGATTATGACTTTATTAACAACTTATGTTTATAAGGATTAAATGTAAGCCAGTTGATTATCTTTCATAATGGAATAAAATGTACAAATAGGGAAAGGCAATTTCTAGTTATTTATGTAATTGTAGAAGGAGAAAATTAGTCATTGGAAAACCTGTTTTGATTACACAGTATTATAAAAGACTGAACAAAAGCTTTGATCATAAATTTATGATATTCACAGCTCAGAAATTCACTCACTAATGTATGTGTCAAAGCCTCTACTTTCAACTTTTTCCTATTATGTAATTCATTTCCACAGAGAAAATAGAATGAGATTTGGCACATATTGTATGACGTTAACATCTAAGTAGAGTGTGTAGCTGCTGTAAAATTAAAGGAAGAGTAGCCCTCACAAGTGACGTCTATGATCAAGTGATTAGTGCATCACTTAAAAACTAATGAAGCAGAGTAATTTGCAGAAAAAAATTTTAATACTGAAATAGCAAAGCAAGACAAAAAATATGGTGATGTTGTTGAAGGAATTGTACCGAGTTTTGATTCTAATTTGTAGTTCTGTAGATTTTTTTTGGGTTTGCAACAGCGTTAGCTATTATCACATAATTTTAACATTAATGCAAGCCAAATAAGATTATATTTTAGATCTCTATTAAGTGTTTCATTATTATGGTGTAGTGTTCCACATATGGTATCAATTCAGGTGATTTTATGCCCTTTGTTGTCTAATCTGAGGTATAGCATTCCATTTATTTATTTATTGTTTTTTGGCGGAACCAGGAATTTAACTCAGGCCCTTGCACTTGTCAGGGAAGTGCTTATTTCAATGAGCCATCTCCCCGGCTCCTAGCATTCCATTTAAATGTCTCAAGGTAAAATTGCATAAATTATTTATAGGCAATACAATTTTATTTTACTTATGGAAAACTCAGTAAAAATAAAATAAATTCTAAAAATTATTGAAATTTTGAAATGTGAAAGCTGATTGGAAACAAGTTATTTAAAGAGCTTTCTCACAAGAAAGTTATGAGAAGTAGGGATATGTCAAACAAGACAAGAACACAAATAGACTTCGGATCCATATGTGATACAAGTTTAATAGTTTTACTGATCAGGATAATTCCTGGATATCTTGCCTTTGCAAATTTTAAAGGAAATGTTTTAAACTAATTTTCTAAAATTGCTTGAGAAACATATAATTTAACTGTGAAAGTAATAGCATACTACAAGAGAATAATAAGCCCCAAATTGGGCATTACTTTTTAACCTAAAACAAGAATTTATTTTCAACTATTCTA